>KN882412.1:193863-204605 GCA_000934455.1 Apostichopus parvimensis | reverse complement strand
TGTTATGATTATAGCTTTAAAATAATTTCTGTCCATAAATTATTCCATTCTTGACGTCATCATTACGTAAGAGAAACAGGAAACTCAAGATACAAAAAAAGCATGCACAATTTATATAATATAATAATACAATGGGATGCAGAGTTCACGTGTATAGTTTGCGGATATTGTTGCGCATTATCACTTTTTGTATGTTATGAGAGCCTACAGATGCCGTAAATATCCATTTATTCATCGTTACAAACTTGCCTATTAGGTTATAATACCAATGATATATGTATCATGTATACCCTGCAAGCTGAAACTGTGTCCAATATAGCATTCAATATAGATAGCATAAACTATTCAGATATTTCCAAGCATTCTTTTGTAACACATGTAGCGTATATAAACATGTCTTACAGAGGACAAACTACGGAATTTGATAATTAGATATGGATGTTTTGCACTTCCGTAGCTTATGACGGCCGAGTATAAAAAGCTAGATAGTGCCAAAAAAGCTGACGAAATTGTTTCAAATTAACCTATATTGTTTTAGTTATATAACGTGCATATTTATGCTTCTGCATTCGTGCTTATAACAGCATGCACTGATTAAATATTGTTCACGAAACGACTGGAAGGAGACTATATAATTTGTTTCATGTCTCGCTATTAACAAAAAACAAAATTATCCTAAAGCCATAACATCTTGTTCTGAATCAGATTTAATAATTCATTATCTGCAACTATCTACCAATACAGGATAAGTTATATGTGATACGTTGATAAAAGACGCGAAAAACGAAGAAGAAGAGGTAAGCGTTCATCGTGAAAACAAAACGATGGCCAACACATGAAACACAGACTCTCCTCCAGTCGTTTCTTATAGATATCTTTTCATTAAAAAAATTAGCCTTTACAACCCACATGCAGCATTCATCTCATGCGTTAATTAAAAATCATTAACATGCTCTGAAATGGATTTGCTTACCGTTTTAAAATGGCCGCTTCGAATCCATTGAAAGTTACCTTCTTTTTCACGTGCCCAAGAAATAGTGAAAGCTCTGACACGTGATTCTGAATCACCACAACCCTGGGTCACGACCGCCTTGATTAGCATATCCTCTAAGAAATCCACCTGAAGGTACTGGCTAGGACTGGAGAAAGCAGGTCTCCAACCAGTCCCCTGTTTGCCATAAGACGGTTGCAAACGGCCATGGCTGGGAGAGTAGAGGGCGTTGCTGAAGCTCGTTGAAGCAGTTATCTGGCTGTCGTGGCTTTGGCCGTTAGTAAGACCTAACGTGTAGTCGCAGTCTAGCGAAACAGGCAAAGACAATACAGTTTTGGAAATAGAAATTATGGTTAAAATGAGACAGGCAAATGAGTAAGTGACAAAATATGATCGATATAATCGTAATTTATCAATTTATTTAACATATCGAGAATTGGCCGAAATTATTATTAATACAAATATTCATATTTATAATTTAACTTGCCTTAATTATATAGCATATAGTTACTTGAACCAATTGTTTATGTATCGTTCAGGTTTGTTTACGAATATATCGTATATACCGCTGTGTGATTGGCTGACACTCACCGTCGTCAAGGCAACCCAGTATCTCTGCTCTAAGAGCCACAGATTCTCCATCATTGACGTGCACAATAATTTGCAGAATTCTAGCTCTGATCGGAGGGTCAAAATAAACTGCTTTGGGACAATTTGCTTCTCCGTTAGCTCGTAAAGGCTAAAAACAAAAACAAGAAAGGAAAAAGACTTCATTTGTTTAGAGAAGACTTGAGAATTAACTTGAAATGCAAGACAAATATACAGTAACATGACCATCACGTTTGCTGTTGGCTGCGTTTCCATAGTAACCACTTTGCAGTGCTAATTGGTTCTAACAATTTGAAGATTTGAACATAACTTAATAATGGCACTTTATGCAGTGACAACAGTGCATGTACTTTCTCGATACCAAAGATACAATAACAACAAAGGGAAAGTTACTTTTCATACATTTAATTATTGTCCGATTTAACCTTCCTTCATATCTGGCAATAACATGTTTTCAGTTGGCGTAAATATTGATTGCCATTAATTCATCTTGAAATATTTACTTCAGTTAAAGTCGTAAGATGGTGAAAAAGAGAGAGAAATAAAATAAAGATCGATCGATGTTTCCTTACGAAGAAAATTGCTCCCTCCCCTACCCGGCCATCCCTATTGCCTTTTAGTTTCGTTGGGGGGGGGGGGAGGGGGCGGGGCTCACCTTGATATCGTTTTGGTAATAATCGTGTTCCATGTAAGCATGCATCGGCACACCGTCTGGTGAGTAAGAATAGTAAAGGTAGAACCGTTCCACCCATAAGTCATCTCTGCTACCGCCTCCTTGTACGACCACTCCAGTGATAACCATTCTCTCCTCGAATTCAAACTGGATCCAGGGCGTACTGTCATGTGGGTGGGGTATCCAAGAGGAGTTACCATTTAACCTGGCGTGTTGAGGAAGATGACCTTCGGCCCAGGAGGAAGCAGTAATTTGATGATCTTCAATCATTCCTGTCTCTAGACCCAAAGGGAGGGGACATAACTCTGTTCGGTGTGCAAAACAAATTAAACATTTGAAAAATATGACGGTGTAGGCTACACATATACTAGCAAATTGGTACGTAAGGCAACGTATTGTCTTCATCGCCAATCACACTCACGTGAATAATGTAACCAACAGAGAGACAGACAATACAGTGTAGAACGTCCGACGGGAGAAATTACTATAGGGAGGATATTCGAAACAGTCACACCGGCATTATTTCGGTGAAATTAAACATTGTTTGGAATGCGAAGCGCAATTATAAAGTCTTATTATTACGTATTGTCTTACCTGGATATGTATCAACTAGGTAGAAATCACACACTGTAAATCAACAGAAAAAGAAAAGGACAAAGTGTTTGGAAAAGAAATGAAAAGGTACTTTTTGTTCCAATGTAATTAAGAGAATTATTCTGTCAGTGATGTGTTTTTTTCTTCTGATATCTCTTATAAGTAGTCCGAAGAAAACAATAAGCAGTAGTGTTATGCATGGAGTCATGGACTACACAAACAAATGATGTTGGTTTCTTTAAAATTGAAATAATCATATACATTTGGAGAATAATGATTCAAACACACGACGGGATATTATTTCATATTGATGAAATATAATAAAATGACTTCTTCAAACACTAAACGGTGATTACAATTATAGAGGCCACAAAAATTGCATCAGCGGAAAACAATGAGAACAATTCGATGTGTTTTCCATGTACGACATCACAACTTATTGTTTCCATATACCTCTATTCAAAATAGACTGATAACTGTCTCGATTTTATATTTCAAAATATTGCAACATTCTTTCAAGAAGGATGTAGGACCATATTGTGGTCCGTTATACTGGCTCTGAATACTTCTATAAATCTTTTTTAACCATAAAAATGTCGTTATCCATAGGACAACATTACGTAATTCAGTTACAGGTTAAAGGTCAACTTACATATATCCATCCGTGTGAATAGGTCAAACACATAATCTTCATCCGGGTTACGGTACACATCTAGCGTGTAAATACTGACGTTTGTCAATATACAATTACTGTCTAGTTGATGCTCCAAACCAACATGCTTTGTGAAATCTCTAAACATGAATGAACTGCACGTAAATTGTGTCTCCTGTATGTAAAGGGGGAAAAACAAGATCAAGAAATAATGAAGATAAGATTAATATCAACACCACGGATTTTAACTTAGGTATAGGATTAGCTGCTTTATATGGATTGTCAATGATAGGATAGTGAATCACATTAACAGAATCTCAAGGTTTGGAAGATTCGTCTTTATTTGAACAGTTTATGTTATTTTCATATTTCGATTAGATTCTGCATCCAGTAAGACTAAGAGACTTATAGATATACATTTACTTGGTTGCATATGCTAAGTATGAGTGACTCAGTCCTTAGTCATTTCAAAGATACCAAAACAAGAATTTATGTTTGTGAACTTCAGTTCTATATCAGTTGCATTTCCCAACGTGTGTTTTTACACAGTTAACAAACAGAAAAAGATTCAATGTTCCCTCCTGCTACACAGGGGAATTATTGAAATGTAACGAAGTGAAAATTATGGATATGTGATATCTACAAAAAAATAATCACCTACATCGATAGTTTACGAGGTGCGACAAGTTTTGATGCAGTATCATTAGCCAATATAGCAACTGTTGTGGGTGTGCGTTTTCTACATGATATTTTTTTTACATAAATAATTAGTTACGTCACAGAAAATACTCGCATGTGATTGGTTTAGTAAGCTCCAATTGACTAAAGATTCTGTAGAAAAATAGTCGCATAACGGCGTTGACGATAACTCTCTGATATAGTTCAAGAAATTGGTCAGAACATAACTTGAGGTTACGCAGTTCGATATGAAGTAATTAAGATTTTCACGAAAAATCTTCCTTACTTTCCTGCATTTTATGTAGAAATGTATCTAAGGGTATATGAACCTGTTCGAGATCCGCTATGTACAAGTTATTGTTCATTTATTAAAAGAAGGCAACCAGCTCAAACAAACAAAAAAAGACCTAGGACCAAAGGAATTTTTTTAATCCTAAGAACTTCGGGGCTATGCAATGTGATCCGTGTTTGTATTGTGTATTATTTTATCGGTCCTTGAAGTGTACTAAAAACGCATGCGCAGTTGGACTCATCTAACGGATTATAAATTTGAAATGGTAGAAATGGTTGTTTGTTTACACGAATGCACCAATCAGCACAGTCTTCAGCCGACTCCGCCCTAGCAGGTTTGATTGGAGCTCTCTTGTTGATCAGGGTTGTTAGGACAGTCCTCTTGAAATATTGAAGAGCAGTTAAACGACCTATGGAAGACAAGGACGTGAGAAGAATCACTGAATATTCATCATGCCTTCTGTATACCTGAATTGTGTCAAATGTCATGAAGTGATATTATACCTCCTTTAAGTTCTTATCAAACTCCTGCAAGGACTTTAACACTTTGCACTTTTGACCTTCAAGTCCCCCCCCCCCCCCTTGTTAATTCCCACGGTTCTCGAATAAAGAAATACATTAGACATTGTTCGGTCCATTTTCAGGCGTCAAGTTTAGGAGCCCATAGTTTTCAGACAAAGAATAACATAACCAAATATTAGGACCACGTGTTGTCTTCTTTCTCTCTCACTCATCATTGGTTCATTCAATGATATAGATTTTATGAATATTAATCTACACAAATCGGTTACAATTAACACACTCATTCACGGCGAGCTTGCCGCATAGCCTTATCAATATTTCACTAAACTTTATAATGGGATGTGTTTAGCGTCTTCATGGGATGGCTCAACGTACAATGGCCTGTTGTGGTTAGACATTAGGACACAATGAAAATTATCATGAATAATTGATAGAAAAGTAATTATATGATTTTTAGCTTTTTTTTTTGCACAAATCGAACCATTGTACTACGAACTTTCGCTTTACATGCAAGTTGATAATTGTTTCTACGATAGTGATGAGTCAGCGTCGATTTGTTGGAGAATTTGTCTTTTCATAAAATGACGATAGAGTATGGGCACGAAGTTATAAACTATCCACTCCTCCACCGCCTAGAGTTCACTCCTCCACCTCCTATCCACCAAGACTTCACTCCCCCACCGCCTAGAGTTCACTAATCCACCGTCTGTCCGCCAAGACGTCACTCCACCGTCTGTCCGCCAAGACGTCACTCCTTCACTGTCTGTCCGCCAAGACTTCACTCCTCAACCGCCTTTCCGCCAAGACTTCACTCCACCGTCTGTCCGGCAGGGCGTCACTCCTCAACCGCCTATCCCCCAAGACTTCACCCCTGCACCGCCTTGCCACCAATACTTCACTCCACCACCGCCTATCAGCCAAGACTACACTCATCCACCTCCTATCCGCCAAGCCTTCACTTCTCCACCGATTATCCGCCAACACTTTACTCCTCCATCTCCTATCCGCCAAGACTTCACTCCGCCACCTCCTATTCGCCAAGACGTCATTCCTCCACCGTGTGTCCGCTATAACTTTACTTCTCCATCCCATATCAAACCATCCCCACTCTCATCCTACAAATTGAGTGTTAATTGAGTGTTATATTTGTTATATTGATAACCATACTTGTCGGTGCATATGTTTACTCACATTGACCAATCGGACAAAAATCTTTCTTGATATTATCATCGCTATCTATATAGTAACACCAAGGCCTCTCGCGTCCATCTGGGTTTCGACACAAATTATTTGTCAAATCTAAATGTGGAATAAAAAAATAAGACGGAATATGTTTACATTTTTTGTGCAACGATGGTAATGTACTAATGGGCATATAACACTTTACTTTATCTGCCTAATATCGAACTTTTGTTGTAATTTTTATTCCTGAACTATCTGTCCCTCCCTTACTCTGTAAGTTTGATCCATATGGAGTAGAAGGAACGCCCAGTGGTGAGTACTGTACGCATGCGTATTACAGTGTTCCTGCAGTGCGAGGCTTTTGGTATATAAGAAAAATGCACCAGCAGAGAGACTTAACAGTGGGATCAGAATTCATGGTTCGACTCGGCTTATGTGCAACCTAGTTCCCAACCCATTTCCCCTCTCTAGCACCCCTCTCCCTCTACCATTAAAATAAATTTAGGAGCTGATTATGATCAATGAAACATGTTCAATTCGACTTAGTCTTTCTTGCATGAAGGCATTGTCTGAGCGACGAAATGTTCCGAATCGAATGGAATTAACCAATCGCCTCATTAAAGCGCCTCGTTGAGTTAAATAGGACTTCCCCTCCAACAAGATAGGAGTATTTCTTAAAATAAGATAAAAAGATTAAAATAAGATTGCATTTAACAAAATTAAGACATCAGTCTCTAGATTGTGTTTACAAATTTAATTCAATTTTAATTTAGTGAGTTGCTAATAAAGTTTGATTCAGTCCTCAACATTTCGTCGGCAGGATAACTTTCATAGCAGTAGAAATCACGTGCAAGAGCAAATTTCAAAATGTGCGACATTTCTTCAACTATACTTGGAATGAAATTTGACAAGACAAACTATAATTAGTTACTTGTTGTGGGGTTTTACTACAGCCTAACATTGAAATATTTATTAATATCAATACAAAAAAGTCCTTCAACTTAAAAAAAACTATGGAAGGGTGTCATTTCGTTTGATTAATTGTTAATTATGTTCACAATCATAATAATTATCATCATTATTATCAGGCACAGTTGTTTTTACGACGCTTAAACGACTACGTATGTGGGAGAAACCCTCAAGGGCTTATGGATTACAACTAGTCACGTCAGGTGGCTTCCAATTCAACATTTTAACTCAAATTTGGAATCTCTCCAATTTAGAAAGTCATTTTCAGATGGGAAACTGTAGATGTTCTTGGATGCAAAATCTACCTCACTATGACCCCCGGCCGGGTATCGAACCCGGAACCTCCCGATTGATAAGCCTCATTGCTTCAAATGCCACCGCCTTTATCCACTCAGTCGGCCACAGCATCGGTATTCTTGTAGTGTGTGCTAGTATAATATAGCAAAGTTATACTCGTACTCGCAGTCGCCCATATTGATTTTGTACTCGTTGGCGTACTCTGCGCATTTCAGAAAATATATTGCAGATACTACGACAAAATGACTCTATACTGAACTACTCGCATTATCGCCTAGAGCTAAATTGTATTATTGTACTCGTACTGATATGGTACTCATACCACATTTGACTAATAACGTTGTACTCTTTTAAATCCGATTTCATTCTTTTTCTGTACTCGTACTCTTTACTCATGAGTTTTTTACTCATTAGTCTAACTCGGACTCGGGGAAAAAGCTGGTTTAAGCCAAAAACAGACGAAGTACTTTACCAGCTTCAGGGTATGTTAAAGGGTTGACAGGAAGACTGAACGTGTCTGTCCATTGCATACACTGGTGACCACTCTCGGTAAACATCGCCGAATCACGGTAATCGGCACCGTCATCGTTCATACAGCCAGCGTGAGCTATGTAATAAGGAACAAAATATAAATATATTTGGTCAAAATTACTATCTTATAAACTTTGAATTTTCTAAAATTTTATTAAAAATAATAAGAACAATCAGTTGTTATTTTTTACGACGCACAAGCGACCACAAATGTGGGAGAAGCCCGCAATGGCTAATGGATTACAACTTACACGTCGGGTGAACTTCCAATTTAACTCAAATTTGGAATCTTTTCAATTTAGAAGTCATTTCAGATGGGAAAACCGTAGATTGCTCTTGGATGAAAAAGCCTGCACCTTACTATGACCCGGCCGGTTATCGAACCCGGAACCTCCCGATTTCTAAGCCTCATTGCTTCAAATGCCACCCCCTTTATCCACTCGGCCACAGCACCGGCTTGTATTGGCTACGTTATTTTGTTTTTCTGTGTCAGGTATTTTAGATACAATAATACATACCATCGCAAGGGAAGACATAACATATCATAGTGAAAGCACTGACGTTGCTAAGGTTAACGATGCAAGAAGGAGCCGAGATGTTTTGAATAAACCTGCAATGATTTTCTTTATAATCTGAAAAAGAAACGAAAAAGAATCAGCAAATATGCAATTTATTACACATGTTTCAATTAATATAGCATGTATAGAAAATATTTGTTTCACCTTGAAACCGTAGGCATGATTCTCCAATTACTTTGCGGATTCCTCCCCTTACCAATCCCCCATCCCCTTTTCCGCCTTCTCTTGCCAGGGGAGTGTGCTCTTACTCTTCTGTCCCCTCCCCCTACCCCTCGTCTCTCCTTCTAAGCTGTCATTATCACGTCACAGCTTGCGAAGACCTACAACATTTTGTCTTTACAATTTAGAGTATTGATTCTAACAGTGACCAGTATTTTTTTTTATTGGTTTGAAATAAAACTTACTTTCACTGAAATTTGCGGAAATTACAAACCAATGGTGAATATGGAACAGCTATGCATATCACAATAATCCGCAGTTTGGGTGTAGTTAGAAGAGAAACAAATATTCTATAAGAGACGTAGGAAATTATCGAAAAGCGCGGGAGCAGAAAACTGGTGGGGTCTGACACCTTCATCTATAGTTTTATACAGAAGCTACGGTGGCCCAGAAGAGACATTGAAACTTGCGAATATTTTTCTAAACTTCGAATTTCAATGTTTCGTCAAAGTTTTTACTATTTTTTTGTCGAGCAAAAATTATACCATTATTACGTATTATATTATGCGATGACAAAGTATTAAAAAAGCGATCATTCAATTGCCTGGTACTCCTTTGCAAGTAACATGGATTCAGCAAAACGATTGAGTGCATTCCGAGCTGAAAAGGGGAGGGGACCGGAAAGAAACGTCACATTCCCAATATTTCTATACGCCTATGTCTATGCAAACAAATGCTGCAAAATATAAATATTAACTCCCACACTTTCTAGTAACAGAACGATTTTCACGCATTATTCGAAAAACTGTGTGTCTGCATATCTTGTGAGTAAACATGAGAATTAATCTTGTATGTTGGATTTTAGCTACTCCAACAAACATTAAGCATTACAATGAATTTAATCTGATGATGCACTGTTATTTGTTTGTGATTTGTTAACTTTCTGATCAATCGTCTTTTATTGTAATATACAGAGCATGATTCTCCTTTGATTGTGGCATTATGGCATCGAGTTTCTTAGCCTGGATTGATCCAAAGCAACTCCTCATTTTCGAGTTTAAAATTTGCATTTTTGGCGCGCCTTAATTGCTATATTTATGACCCTCCGGATTGTTATAAAATGTTTCGTTTAATGGTTGCGACCCAAATGGAATATAACAAATGAACACATTCCCACGTTCATACATAATTAACCTCGTTTTGATATTTCGAAATTTAACCAGTTTAACTCCACGGAGAAATCATTTGCCTTCCGGGACACACGAAGCTACTTCGAAAGAAATTAAGTTGACTTCTTATTAAACAATGATAGTACAGAAATCACTTGTGATAATCAAAAAGTTACAGGAAAACAGCCAAAAAGAAGAAAAGAAAAAAAAAACTCAATTTGTGAATCACGACAATTGCCAATAACGCTTGACATCTCCAAGAGTAACGTTCGCTTCATTTCAAGGACTATATATTTGCGGCATATTTGAACATCATATAAGAAGAAAGAGTTTTTCCCCTTACATATAAAACGGGAGATTAAGAAGTAGAAAACGTCGGTAAGTTTATCGCAGTACATTTTGTAGGAACGAACCGGTTTGAATAAGTTTCGTTATATTACTTCAGTATGACGTCACTTCAGTAAGCAGGTAGGAACCGCAACAACATGTGAAACGGTGAATTTAATCGCGAATTGACACACAAAGGACATTAAATGTATTTTCCATGGTATGACGTAACAGATATTGCGCGATAAACTTTTCTGAATAAAATGATAAAAACTCAAAAAGGTAGGTCTAGAAATCTAGGTTGATGTTGAATCCATGTGTCCTTTTTGACTCGCTCTGTATATATGAATATTTGAAATCGTACACGACGTTTATAAATTCTTGAATTTTAACAAAGAAAAAACGCCAATAAATCCATAACGAGCAACAGGGCAACTTTGATAAAACAGGGAGTTTGACCACTTATTTTCTCTTTTTATATTATGTTTATCAAAGTTTATTTGAATAATCCCGATTTTTT
>KN882411.1:93843-106504 GCA_000934455.1 Apostichopus parvimensis | reverse complement strand
TTTTTTCAGTTGCATGTAATAATATATGGAAGGTAACAAGAACAAGAACAAATACATCAGCAGTGACAGTGCTGTGTCTATGACAGTCTTGATCGAGTGATGTTTAAACTTCACTTCTAACCTCCCCTCCCATTCTCCACACAATCCAAATGTAAGAGCTGTTCAAATTATGGTAAAAACTAACTCAATATGTCAACTCAAGGAATGGACATGAAAAGATAGTAACAAAATCAAAATACATCAGCAGTTGCATTGTTATATGTATGTGATAGTCTTCATAAAATAATATCCAACTATGCTTTCACTTCCATCCTCCCCCTTACACTTGTCTATTGTATGTAATGCTCATCTTGTCACTTAATGCAAATTTCCTGAAAGAAAAATAACAACAACAAAGGTCAACAGTGATGGAGCTGCACTTAAGGAAGTCTTCAAAGAATGATTGCTCAAGTTTCAATTCCTCCACTGCCGCCCCCTGCCCTCATTACAATGGTACAATCAATGGAGTTGCATCACATCAGCAGGTGTTCTAATCTTCGCAAACCAATAACAGTAGTAAGCATGAAAGGAGTAAGAAAGGACAATCAGCACATCAGTGACATAATGCCATCTTTGAGTATGATCTGAAGCTTAACAGTTGATCACAAAAACCATCACATGAACCAGAACACTTTAACAAGAAAAAAACTCGATCACCATCATACCCATTTACAAGCTTTTAAGTTTCATCATGAAACTGTTTACTTGTCTAGAAGGCTTGTGCAGCATTTTCAGCAGTACGATTTCCATGAAGAGAAAAAAGCGTTTGTCCTCTTAGGGTAAGTCATATTGAATGTATAATAACTGGATATCAACTTAGCCAAGGCGGTTATGGCATCACAGATCCTTTCAAATACCTATTATTTTAGCCACATTTTGGAATGACTACGCCATTAGTGGACTTGAACCATGCCAAACCACCACTGAGATTTCACTTCCGTTCTACGTTCAATTACTTTAACCAGTACCTCATTAGTGAGTACAGTGTAAAGAAGATTAATAGCATCGGTATCCGTATATTTTTTTTTCAATTTCGGGAGAAAATGGGTGTTGCTAAGTTCTTTTTGTTTGTATATGTAATAGACACTTAAAACAAATTGGTCAACTTTTGCAAGAAGCTATTTTCTAGTGTTGTAGTACTTGAAAATCACTTGGCACTCGAATGGCACTCGAATGGCACTCGAATGGCACTCGAGCACTCTTTTTTTTCAAAAGATCGGTACTTGCACTAGGTGAACAGAACTCGTACTCATTATTTCGTACCAGCACTCTGATGCTTAAGTACTCGTACTTGTACTCGATTCACTGTTGTTTGATACCAATGTATTTGATCAAATATTTAACAACCAGAACAATTTACTCCTAATAAGCATATAGACTACTTTCACATCAATAATCAGAGTACAATCATTCATTTATTGACTTGGACTGGCACATGAGTTTCTTCAATCACGATAACTTGCAGCATATTAACCTTTAATCCCAAATTGACTTTATAAAGTAAACAGTCAAATATCAGCTGTTTGACTGAAGTCTCTTAGATCATGATAACAAGGACTACGTACAGCTGCTGGTTGAATATTAATGAGGAATGACTGCTAAATTAAGTTTGTTCTGTAAAATTCCGCAGCGAATCTCGAAAAAGTCTTCATATCTTTATCACTATACAAACCGAAAATGCTTAGACTATATGAAATATAGCCTGGGATTGGTGAAGAAGCACAACCTCAAACAACAGCTATCAGAGAAACTGATTAAAGTTTTCTTCTGATTGAATGATGTATTTAATTTTTCAAGTGTTCAATCAATTTACCCGTAAAGATAAATAATATTACAAACATATCGCTGTAGTCCATTTAAATCTTTAAGATATCACTTAAAGCGTTACTTCAAGCAGGTTAATTCGAAAAGGCGTTACGTCATCAGTCTATACATAAGGTAACTGACGTGCCATGCTATTGTATATGTAATATGACCTCTGCTTTGGTTGGATAAGTATAAATACATTTGAATAGATCACTACGTTTGATAAAGATATGACTCATACTTGGAAAGAAGGACACAAAAGTAAACTGTATATAAGTGTGAATAAAGTCAGAACGTATGGCACATCAGTTGTAATACAGGTTTTAACACGGCTATCACGGTAATACATGAAGTAATGGATGGGATTCTCGAAATATCTTTGTTTATCGGAGTTATGTCTGCTTAATTTGTATATATATTTACTGACGTTGTAATTGAATTTCGATACAGTCACAGTTACCTTAGATTTATAAAGGCTTGATCTATTGCTATGACACTGTATGTGCATCAAAACTTCCTCAATCGATCAGCTAAACACCACCTCCCATTCCAGGACCATTCGATATCGGAACCAATAATCAAGGATAGAATATAACAATTCAGGATTTCAATATCATTGAAACTACAGGTCATTGAGTCAATGATATTTACACCAGAACAAAGGACATCCTATTAAACCCTCATTAGGTAAGTAAATAAGGTTAATTGATCGTATTAATAAATGAAGGAAATAAGGAAGGTGGGTATAGTGCAGGCCTGGGTGACACAGAGGGAATCCACCACTCTCCCCTACCCCACCCCGTCTACACACGCACACGTTAGACCTCATTTAGTGTCAATGTGTATACAAGTTGTTATATTTTGCTTGAGTTTGTGTGTTTGTGAGTTCCCTATGCTTTAATTATATGATTTTGAACTCACTTATGTGGTGGTTTGCTTTATTCTTTGTTTATGTTAACTACATACACTAATTTCATCATTTGTTGCTCTACACATATCCTGTTAACATCCCCGTTGCGGAAAAGATCGTTTATAGAAACTTAGGGAAAATAATGTATCACAGGTCTCCGCCCTACCCCCTCTCCTTCTCCGCACACTGTATATAGGTCACATGCATTTCGTTTGATGAGACACCTATCAACAACTACACAAACCTGTACTTGTAAAATTACCTTGAAAGTATATAAATTTAATGTTGTAATAATCAATGAAGGAATTAACGAAGGTGGGAATAGTAAAAGACCTGATCACATAAAGAAAATGGAGCTTCTCATCCTCCTTGGTCGAAAAAAAAAACAAACCCCGCTAAACTCCTCTTAATATATGTTTGTGTGCCCCTTTCTTCCATTTTGGGAGAGTATTTCTGTGTAGAATTTCCTCTTTTTCTTTAATTATCCGTATCAGTTGAGTTTTAACTTACCAGTGTGATGTAATGTTGATAATGTCATTAAGCTATTGATATAGCTCGTTCACATTCCCGGTATATTGAGAGGTACAATTCGGGAGACTTTGTCTAGGAACTTAAGGACAATAACTTGTCCCGACAAGAGTTAACGTACCCGCCCCCGCCCCGTACAATATATATGTCACGTGTCACACGTCGGATGAGACAGCTATCTACAACTAGAAAACCTATTCTTGCACAGGTACCTCCAAAGTGTATTACGTCACTACATTGTACTAATCAATCACGGAATTACGGAAGGTGGGGGATGGTTTGAACTTATCTCTGTGTTTGGTTTCTTGTTTTTTCCTCACCACTTCCCCCAAGTTATTGCTAAGTGAGGTATTATCGGGAATAACATTCCCTGACAAGAATGTTGAAGTGGGATATTCCCATCTTTTTCACCTTTTTCACCTTTTTCACCTCAAATGACCCCCGAAGTCAAATAAACCAATTAAGTTGGTACACTAAATATTAAAGATCATCATCTGGACCATAAGACCCATATTTTGTTCACATATAACCTGACTTCAAAGAAAATATCTCCTGAAACCGAAACGCTTCTTAAACTCAAAATGGAGCAGTTCAGATACTAAGTATAATATCCTCCCGGTTCCTTTTCGTCGGGAATGTTATGAGACTTCCAGAGTGAAATCTTGACTTTTGCTAATTTAAAATAGCTTCTGACATCCAGTATAACAAAAATCGAGTTCGTATTGTCTGTTCAGGTAATTCTTGTTGTATCCGTGCAAGTTATCCTTTTAGAGGAAGCGAATTTTAAAGTTGGGTGTCACAGACATACATCATTATTATTAATGCACATAAGGTGCATCAGCCAATATAAAACCTTAGCATATTGATCACAGAGTTTAATCAAAGGGTTTGTGTAAGGGTGCATACCCAGCAAAGTCATCGGAAAAGTGAAAAAATAACAATAAATGAATTAATCCAGCGATTCACCCAATAACTTGCGGATTGTTGAAACAAAATCGCCTATAAAGACAATTTTACCAATACTAACTAACTGTAGGATGAGAAGATTCCAAAGCACGAATGATTAATCAAACTTAAAACGCTATATATATATTTGCAGAATGTGTTGTATAATGTAAGTATAGTTAAAGCAACCGGTTGTTGATATGTTGAAAAGTCCGCACTGTTCCATTTGTCTGCCCTAGAAGTACCCTGTCGAATTAAGTGAATGTGGTATCCGACGCTGCTCCTCCACTTAAGCCGTTACATTAGTCTACATACATTGACGATTTATTATTTTGTCTGGCTACATAGTGAAGAATCTCTCATTATTTGAACATGTTACTTCATTTCATGAGAGAGTTACATTTTCTGTAGAAGTTTCTAAACACCAAATATATCATTTTAGATACTCTGGTAAGTTGGATAGAACTTCCTTAACCACTTTGGTCTATTGTAAGCCTACTGGTATTCATATGCATTAAAACTTAGTTGCAATAAGATTATGTGCCTATATACACACTTGCATACCGCTACAAGTTTTCATACAAAGTCATGCTTAGTAACTAAGATATCGCCATTTTATATTCTCTTTAAGTCCTGCCTACTCATTAATATTCATCAGACATTTACCGAAAACAAATGAGATCATTAACTACTCATGACCAACACATGTACTAAGTTTATCTTCCAACTCACTTGTATTTAATGGCTTTATCTCGCAGATTTAAATCTGGTGCCACCAATCATTCACATTTAGTGATGTGATGGCATTCACAATACCTGCATATACTCCATACCAAATATGAAGCAGATCATGCATACAGTTGCAAAGATAATAATCTTTAAGAAGTTATGTTAAGCCCGCCCACTAATTAATATTTAAGAGATCTGCAACTGGCCATATCTAATACCCATTACCAACATATATACCAAGTATGATATTAATTCAACATGAAATAGTGTTTTCATGCTCAAGACCACATGCACATACACTCATCAACTTAACTTGCCATGATCACTCTGCCAGGCAATTGAAGGTACATACATGTTGTGACATGATAGGATATTGCACAAGCAGTATTGTTCTTTCTTATGACTAAACTCCAATATTTTGTATCACAGCAACAGAAAATACGTCTCTCGAACCACCCCCCCCCCTTAACTAGCCCCCTTCAGCGTGGAGGGTTACTACTGTAAATCTGTATTTACTTGCAAGTCATTGATACAAGTTTAAAGCAGCTTTTTATGTTTTTTGGTCGCCGTTTTTCCACCCTTTTGACCTGTCCATCGATCTTTTACATATATTCATCACAACAAAGCAAAGTAACATATTAACATTTTTTCCCTGCCACGAGCATTTGTCGGTGAGTAATTCTTGTACAGAAAATGAGTAGAGTGTCTTTCGACAAATTCCTCATATAAAATAATTGCATACTGTTCCCCAAATGCACTAGTTTGAATTCAACCAATCAGTGAATAGCTAACACGTTTATTTATGAGCCGTTGCTTAAAATATATTCATTCACAGCAATTGGAAAAGTTGCGTTGTTATCACAGCCATACAAAATGTACACAAATATAGCATAGTGTTGGAGTACATATTAGTATACTGGGTTGCTTACGAAGCCTGCAAAGTGAAAAATTTTACCTCATTATTCAATGACGTTCATATAATTCAAATATTCATGTTATGGGCGGGGTTTATTGTAATCATAACGGAACATATATGAGAGAAAATCAAAGTTCAAAGTTCGGCTTTTATACCACCATTTGAGTTATATTTGAATAGATAAGCTAGTTTTCTATGTTGTTATGTCATTGTAGGGTCAATGAGGTTGAAAACAATTCATAAGAAAGGACTCACACAGCTGCTTTAAGATTTATATATTTAGACCCCGATTACTCTCCTGATACGAAACACAAAATGATCAGTTTTTAGCGTTTGGGTTGACTCTGTAACGAATCTATAAGTAAACATAATTAGCGTGACAATCATTTATATTTTGATTTTTAATACAAGATGACAATCCATTATGTAAAAATCGAAGCCTTCATCTTTTAAGCCTCTCCTCAACTGATTGCTTGCTTAATTTTCTAGTTCCATAAATGTACACGTGAGAACGACGAAGGCGACCGTGGTGGGAATCCATAGGCCATGTAGACTACAGTACTATCAGGTAGTTCTTGTTCTCTCGCAGCGTTGTTCTTTCGTTGTTCTTCTACCCCTCTTACGCCCATTGGTGTAACGCTGGGATGATTTCTGGTTTGAGACTTAGTATCGATTTCAGACTGACATCTGTTTCTGCCCACACCATGAATTTACGTTCCTGATACAACAATAATCTCCGTAAAATTCGATTAATGACTAATCTATGACCAGAGTGATAGCATATCAATGACAACGGTCCTCCCTGAAAGTGTACACTATAAATTGTAAGCAATGGTGATTAGTGTGGATTAAGGTAGTTGTAGGAAACGTGTCCAGTATTTAGAAGACCTAGCTATGCAGGTATGGATCTATAGCTTGCAGAAACCACACCTACAATAACTTTATTCACATTAAAGAACCACTACTTCCAGCATTATTGCAGTGCACAGTGTCTGGAGTAGCGAAGACACGGTATTTTCACAAACTCAATAGTAGTGGGGTCGGTTCCGTTTATGCAGAAATATTTTAAACTTGAACAATTGAAACCACTCATGCGAATTTATTGCCATAAAGAGACAATAAGTTTAATAGAGAAGTGTAGACACAATGACGTCAAACGGAATAATAGTATCATTGCAACCGTCACGGTGTTTAAGCAAATTTAGAATTGTTTTTGCTGTAAGCCTAATGATATATGATGTTCAAGGCATATTCCGCGATATTTTGTATTTATTTATTTATTTTTAATGGGAGGGGACTAGGGTACAAGTCTTATGCCTAGCTATTCCCACCATCCTTAACTCGTTCATTGATGTATATGAAACCGTTTTTACAATAAAATAATTAACCTGTTAACCGTCAAAATGGATTCGGTTCTACTTTTTTATTGTACCTCGTGGTTGCATACATAGGAAAGATTGAAAACAGGTAAGAGGCTAAGAAAATAAAAGTTATAATAGTAGCGAAACAAGAAAGGAAAAAATGATATTACGAAGTTTTATATCTGTTTCTATTGTTATGAAACCGTATGTTATTCACGCGTCTTCTGTGTTTATATATTTTAGAACATTTTTAAAATTAAATAGAATCTTACAATATCGATAGCAAATTGACCGTTAATTTGTGAAAAATCTAAAAGACTGTTAAAGTCTTACCAAATTTTAAATTTATTGTGAGTAATATTCGTTTATATATGTGATCGTGGAGCAAACTGACATTTGTTTTCAGAAAAACATTACAGATTTTCACCATTAACACAATGCATCAACTTGTTATTGTATCATAAGCCACTGTATGTTAATCTTTATATCTTAGTCTGTACAACAAAATGTATTGACTTTGAAAATACGGCAAATCTAATTCCTGGGTAATGTTGTTTCTATGAAAGGCCAATATGCCTATATAGATATTAGATGTGGACAGAAACAAAACTGCCGCCCATAATTTGTTAATGTCGGTTCAACATTCTGGTCAGTAATTGTAAAAATCATAATTATGACATTATTAGATTTCTTCTAAATAAAACCGTTATAGTAGATTCAATTTAGAGGAAATAATCATTTAAACAGTTCCCATATTCAAAGTGCGTGTCATAACCAACAAGCGTTACTTAAAACAAGTCAATACAAAAAGGCGTTAAAAAGGCTTTACGTCAACATTGTAGAAATTTAGCTACTGACGTATCCATGCTATTGTAGTATTATGACCTCTGCCGCGGTTGGATAATTTTGAATTGATTTGTTATGTTACTACGATTACTGAAGATATGACTCATAATTGAAATAAAAGTTACTCATATTAGCGAACTGAATATACGTGTGAACCAAAACTTAAATCAGAAATTATGGCACATCGGTTGTACGACAGGTTTTAACACGACTTTTACGGTAAAACATGAATAAGTGGATGTGTTCCTCGAAACATATTTGTTTATCGGAGTAACGTATGCTTAATTGGATGTATTTACTGACATCGAAATTTAATATCGATACTGTCACAGTTACCTTACATTTAGAAATTCTTGATATATCGCTATGACATAGTACGTTCATCACAACTTCCTCAATCAAATAATTGGACACCACCTCTCACTTCCAGGACGATTCGATACCAGAAAAAATAATCAAGGATTGAATAGGTCTATAAAAATGAAGGATTTCCATATTATTGAAACTAAAGGCTATTGTATCAATTGTATTTACACCAAAACAAAGGATATCCAATTAAACCCCGTTAGGTAAGTAAAAAACGGTTAATATACTGTACTAGTAAATTAAGGAAAAATGGTGGGTGGGTCTAGTGCAGGGCCACATACACTAGACTTCATTTAGTGTAAATTTGTATCTAAGTTGTTCCATTTGGTATGCGTGTGCGTGTGCGTGTGCGTGTGACTTCATTTTGCCTTTGATTTTGAACTCTCCTATGTGGTGTGTTTTGTTCTTTGTTTAATAGTTAATAGAGTTTACTAATCAATAAAGGAATTAACAAAGGTTAGTTAACGTCACCATACAGTAAATGGGTCACGTGTCACACGTCGGATGAGACAGATATCTACAACTTGAAAGCCTATACTTACACAGGTACCTCTAAAGTGTATTACGTCAATACATTGTTCTAATCAATGAAGGCATTAAGAAATTTGGGAGATAGTTTGAACTTACCTATGTGCTTGCTTTCTTGTTTGTTCCTCACCACTTCCCCAATGATATTGTTGAGTGACGTATTATGGGACATAACATCCCCTGACAAGACTTTTGGTGGTGGAGTCTCTCTTTTGTGTTTACCCTGCTCATTAACTTGTCTGTTGTCTGTTTTCTGTGCGTGCATAGGTCCCTTCTGTTACTGTTATTGTCATTCAAAACGTGAAGAAGATCCTGATAGGATCGAAACGTCAGGCCCACTTACTTTTACACATGTTTCGTTCTCGAAATCTTGCTTCGTGTAGCATGTTCTTGTAGTAAAACGGATGTCAGGTGTTGCTCGAGTTTTCTCGAAAGCATTATTTTATTGATATTGAGATTATATTAAAAATGACTGGAAAAATGAGAGATAAGATATGAAAATATGCAGACATTCACTGCATGTGTATTCTAAAGCTTTTATGAGAACCTATACCTAACTGTACGTGTTTAAGTTATATTTCGATGTAGCCGACCTCTTAAAAACTGCACTTTAAATTAATGTTTAGAGTCGAGGATTGATTCGCACGAGTAGAAATTCATTACCTTACTCATTATGCATGTTATACTAAGTACCTGTGACAACAATATAAGTTGAGTGGCACATTGCTTCGATCTGCATGTAAAGTATAGTTTCACTTTCTGAGATGGTACCAGATACATGACGCACATGTGATCATGTGAACAAGTTGTAAATACTGTGATACGACCATAATATATGCTGGTGACCATATAGCCATTAAGGATGTTCACTTTATTGATATAGCGTGGAACATTAAAATGTGGTCCAGGCCACGAATATATTGTATTAAAGAAACAATACTAGTGTAATGGAAGATTCAAGCGGTCTTTTATAGTTATAACTTAGATAAGTATGTTAGGTACTAATTGAGAGAACAAAAACAAAAAAACTTATGTTTGTTTATATAAAACAAATATTTACAACCTTCTATCATCGTAACAAATTATGACTGCTGAAAAGAAGCATAAGGCAAGGGTAAAAGGAGATGGAAGGAAAGGAAATAACACCGTCATCCCGCGTATGTCTTATTCGCAAGAAAAATCACATATCTCAATTAGAAGGTTACATGAGCTTCTGCAGCGTTGGTGATCGTGTATTAACAATACAACATCTGTACACAAACCTATATGTGTAATCATGTGTACAACCAATGTCTGGTTCATTAATCTTTACAGTGGTGTGTTATTCGCTATTTCGGCTACTCTACATATGACGCTTTATGCTATTCACATTCGAATCACAAACCTCCATTTCCTGGTAGAAAAAATATATACTGATACATACTCAGCAAAAGCAAAATATTCTCTTCCTGACCCGTACAGTGAATGGGTCACCTGTCACACGTCGAGACAGCTATCTACAACTTGAAAGCATATACTTGCACATGTACCTTTCAATTGTATTACCTCAATACATTGTTCTAATTAATTAAGGCATAAAGAAAGGTGGGGGATAGTTTGAACTTACCTATGTGTTTGCTTTCTTGTTTGTTCCTCACCACTTCCCCAATGATAATGTTGAGTGACGTATTATGGGACATAACATCCCCTGACAAGACTTTTGGTGGTAAAGTCTCTCTTTTGTGCTCGCCCTGCGGATTAACTTGTCTGTGTTCTGTACGTGTAGCATGTTCTTGTAATAAAACGGTTGTCAGTTGTTGATCGAGTTTTCTCGAATGCATTTTTTATTGAGATTGAGATAATTATTAGAAGTGGCTGGAAAAATTAGAGAATGAGATATGAAAAACTACAGAAATTTACTGCATGTTTAGTCTAAAGCTTCTAAGGGAACCTATACCTAACTGCACGTCTTTAAGTTCAATTTCGATGTAGACGACCTCTCAAAAACTGTACTTTAAATTAATGTTTAGAGTCGAGGATTGATTCGCATGAGTAGAAATTCATTACCTTACTCATTGTGCATGTTATACTAAGTACCTGCGACATACACGTTGAATAGCAAATTGCTACGATATGCATGTAAAATATAGTTTTACTTTCTGAGACGTACATGTGATCATGCGTACAAGCTGTAAGTACTGTGATACGACCATAATATATGCTGGTGACCATATATCCATTAAGGCCGTTCACTATATTGATATAGCGTGGAATATTAAAATGTGGTTCAGGCCACAGATATATTGTATTAAAGAGACAATACTTGTTAAACGGAAGATTTCAGCGGTCTGTTAGAGTTATAACTTACATACTTATGTAAGGTACTAATTAAAACAAAATTCAACCACCTCTATTCCAACCCCACGCCCATTCTAACTTCAGATTCAACTCTCGCTTTTTTCCATGAGTCTCCCTTGCCAAAAAGTAAAACAAATGAAAACCTCATCTGACATATTTTTACCTGTCTAATCCCCCCCCCCCTCCCTGTTCACTCGGTATCCCTCGTTACATTTTGTTTCAGCAAAATACATTTTTTTACAAATTAAAATAACTTCCCTTTTATTTGATAGTTTTTTTTTATAAATGGTGAAGCAAGACATGAAACTGTTTATCAAATTCTCAGCATATTCACATTTTATAAATTGTATACAAATAAGTGTATACAAAATCCCAGTTTTTTCTACATTATGCTGCTCGCCAACTACATAATTTTAACATTGCCCCCCCCCCAAAAAAAAAAATAGTCTAAGACTATATATGTGGTGACGACCGTTCAATATCAAATTTAATCTTTATGTTGAATGGTCCCACTTATTTGACGATTTATTTAAAAACAAACACAATAAAAACAGGTTTTACATATATCCGTATAAATACTACACAAAGCATTGGTTAGGTATTTTATTCACTTTCAGGAAGTGTGTTAGCCACCCAGACACACTGGGTATGCGGAGGTGTTCAGACACAAGGGCAAACAGTGCTCAACATCTGGTACTAGATAAACAATATCTGTGCTTGAGAGGTACCAGACAGCCTTTAGTTTTACCATATTGTATTTTTGTCTATGCAAATTTCAGTAGTACCACAACGAGATTTACACAACGAAGTTATATTGTAGGGTATATGGATGTGAATAATATTAGTGTTACCTATTGTATGCATTCTTGATAGATGCCAAGGCCTTATCCAGGGTAGCCTATAGTTAATAGTTACTCTACCTATGATACTGGGTAAATAAATAGTCACTATGTAAGTAATCCTAAGAACAGCTAAGCCTATGTAATCCTAAGTAATACTAAGTATATATTGTATTCTATATGTAATCTGTACACTAAGGAGTGTCATCTGTCTCTGTTTCAGATGAGAAGATGAGAGTAATAGATCAGTAGAGCATACACTACCACCGTGTGCAGTTGTGTTTTTCTTGAGTTGTCTCTACAATGCTATAACACCAAGATTGCTGATATTTCTTTGAAATTCAACCACCTCCATTCCAACCCCAAGCCCATTCTACCTTTATATTTAACTCTCACCTTTTCCATGAGTCAGCTCCCCTGCAAATGAAGTAAAACATATCGATTGTACTTCCAATTGATGGAACCTCATCTGACATATCTTTCGCTGTTTAATTCCCCCCCCCCCACTGTT
>KN882411.1:72106-93793 GCA_000934455.1 Apostichopus parvimensis | reverse complement strand
CTTCCCGCAAGCAGGAACTCGCGAAAGAAGCCATGGAGGCTTATAGACTCGCAAGCTGACCGAAGCCTGTGCATGTGCATGTGTAGCATGTTCTTGTAGTAAAACGGATGCCAGGTGTTGCTCGAGTTTTCTCGAATGCATATTTTATTGATATTGAGATAATTATTAAAAATGACTGGAAAAATGAGAGATAAGATATGAAAATATTCAGACATTCACTGCATGTGTAGTCTAAAGCTTTTATGAGAACCTATACCTAACTGTACGTGTTTAAGTTATATTTCGATGTAGCCGACCTCTTAAAAACTGCACTTTAAATTAATGTTTAGAGTCGAGGATTGATTCACATGAGTAAAAATTCATTACCTTACTCATTGTGCATGGTATACCTAAGTACCTGCGACAAAAATATAAATTGAACAGCAAATTGCTACGATATGCATGTAAAATATAGTTTCACTTTCTGAGAACGGTACCAAATACATCACGTAAATGAGATCATGCGTACACGCTGTAAATACTGTGATACGACCATAATATATGCTGGTGAACATATAGCCATTAAGGCCGTTCACTATATTGATATAGCGTGGAACATTAAAATGCGGTTCAGGCCACGAATATATTATATTCAAGAGACAATACTAGTTTAACGGAATATTCCAGCGGTCTGTTAGAGTTATAACTTACATACTTATGTAAAATACTAATTGAGAGAAAAATAATTATTTAAGCTTCAACCTCCTCTATCCCTCCCCACGCCTATTCTACCCTTAGATTTAACTTTCGCCTTTTCCATGAGTGTCCCCTGCAACAACAAAACAATTAAAAAAATGAGAACCTCATCTGACATTTGTTTCCCTGTCTAATCCCCCCACCTCTTCTCCCGGTAACCCTCATTACGTTTTCACACCAAAATACAATTTGTCACAAATAAAATCGCTTCGCTATCATTTGATAGTTATTAAAATGGTGCACATCAAGACATGAATCTTGTTATCAAATTCTCAGCACATTCAAACTATATCAATGCATAGCATATCTGTCACTTTATTTTCAGATCGAATCGATTTTACCTGATGATATCCGGGAAGTCGTGGTAACATAGCTTAACGTGTACTTGGGTGTGTTCTACTGACAAATCACAGCTTTTCTACTGCAAGGTATGGTATGGAATGCTTAAATTACTAGAAACTAGTTCAATGCCTTTTATATTGGTTTCGTACATACAAAGGCCAGGGTGACAAACTTTAACGGCTGAACGAACACAATTCCAACACAAAAGTAACTCTTAATACTATTGATAAATTACATATTGTTAAATACCATAAGAACTACGTTTGGTTGTACACCAACGTTGTTTGACACTATTTTCTTTATTGAATTATTTAAAGGGTTTCTGTATTTCTCTAAGTTTACAGATTCCGTCGGGTATGCGAGGAGTGTTTATCACCCCAGTCGGTCTTATTGAAAGTATCTGGTAGAAATATCTAACTGGTAAGTGAAACAGTTAATTCTTTAGTAGAAAATGTATTAGTAAATAAACCACACATATGGAAACGTTATTCTTTCTGTATGTTGTTCTGTTATGATGTGTCTTATGATTGGGTTTTTGCCCACATCTACTGGATCGATGAATTACTTTCAATTAGCGGCCTACGTTTTCTATGAATTTATTCAGTTATCTTTCCAGCAACGCAAAACTCGTTGGCTTTTCACGAAAATCTATGTCAGATAGAAAATCATGAAAAGAAAAGCAAATGCCGTTTCCCAATAGAGAATATTCCCAAAACACCAACTTCTTACGATTTTCATTATCCAACTTCGTCAAAGCAACGTGTTTGTTATGGAACTAAAAGTACATAAAATCCCATAAAATCTTGTGTTGAGACACAAGGGCAAACAGTGGTCAACATCTGGTACTAAATAAATAATATCTTAAATTAATTCCCATTTTGCTTGAACCGTGTGCTTGAGAGGTACCAGACAGCCATTGTACCATATTGTATTTTTGTTTATGCAAATTTCAGTAGTTACCACAACGCGATTTACAGAACGAAGTTATATGTCGCAATTATATATAGATGGCATCATTACGTTCCTTAGACTCTACTTGAAACGTATTCATCTGCTTGTTTGTAAAACTCCAGCAGCATATTCCAAGTATTGTTTGTTGGTCTGATGTGACTTTAAAGGACGCGGAAAAAGTTCAATTGTATTATCAAAAAGCTTATGAAACAAACAATCCAGCACTGTGTTATTGGAGGTTTTTTTTCAAATATTATTACCGAAGAATTGAGGTTTCCGGTATCACGGAACACTACGGAAGTCTCCTGCAGAGCACATTTTATATTTTATAAATGGCACGGAGCCAATTCCAACTCCAAAATACTGTGAAAACAACAAGTCTATCTTCTTGAATAAAATATATTGCTCCCCTTTTACCTATCTACCTAGCTACACATCGGAACGCTTTATCACTGCGCTCTTGCTCCATGGGCATCGCCCAATTACACCTCATTCCGTATCTATCACTTAGAAAGACAGCTATACTTTTTGTTAGCGACTTTTGTGTAACGAATTTCACCCACTTTTCAACGTTTTGGAACTTCATCTTGAATTTGCGGTCGTAGGAACACTTTTCCTCTCGCTTCAAAGGAGCACTCTACAAGTATCCTTTTGTTTTCATCATATTTTGTCACTTGCTATACTCTCATTCTATTCCGTTTTGTCCGTATATCCGCTGTACGTACCGGTACCGTTTGCGCGACACCTACATAGCAGGCGTGGTCAACCCCACCGTTAGCCGTTGAAGGCTTTGTTACGTAAGCCCATAAACTTGCTGGTGGTCCACCCGAGTAAAAAGTCACATTGTCGAGCCCCCCTGTTTATTGCATAGATAGTTGGGAGAGGTTTCCCGCCCAGGGCGGGCGTCCGAAACCTGTCAGTGTGGTAGGCTACTCGGCTAGGCTCGGTACCGCGGGTGTGCCCTTACCCAGATTCTTGTAAGGCTCCGCGGCTAGGCCCCCTTTTCGCGGATATTAGGCCAACCGATCGTAGACAGGCCAGTTCTCTCCTCTTTGGCCGTCATCCGGCCTTGGAAGGCCTCTGTAGACTATAGGTGGGGGCTGTCCTCCCCAAGTGGCCGGCGACCCGCTAGTGGGTTATCACCCTTTAGGCCTTGCCCCTTCATCAGCCCGGGAACGAACCTGTCGTTAGTTCCCCACTGAGTTCCATCAGGAGGCTCAGTTCCTAGTCCGGGTTCCCGACTAGGCTTATCGGCACCTGTTCGGCCTGGGTGAGAGGGTGCACCATGCGTACCCCCTCCTTCTTGCTGTCGTGTTGTCTTCGATTCACCTTCATCCTTAATATAGCGTCTAAGGAAAGCAGAACATAAATGAAATGTGCGACGGGCTCGCTCTTCAGACCAGGAAGGACCTGGTACGGTCACGAATTCTGCCCGATGTGCAGACCTTGCTCCCGACGGGAACCTTGCTCCCTATGTGTAACCTTCTCTCCAGATAACTGGCAGGAAGTGGAGAACTGGAAGGCGGCCCGTCGAGAAAAGCTTCAGTTGCGCCTAGTAAGACTCTCACCGGTTCCTGCTCCGACCTACGTGTCGGGTGCGTTAGAAATGGATTTACCGGACCCAGTCGCTACAAGCTCTGAGAATTTCCTCTCGCTAGTATCTACGGCGACCGAGAATAAGGCGAGTGCCAATACTGAGGCAAAGAGCAAAAATACCAACATAGGGAATGGGAAGGCAATAAAACGTAAGCGGAACACCGGTCCGGGTGAAGGAGCGACGCGGTCGCGTCCACAGACAACCGAACCGCAGATAACCGGTCCGCAAACAGAATCGAGCCGTCCGGCTTCGCACCGAGGCCCTCCTGACATACAATTGGCTAGGGACCGAGATATGCACAAGTCAACTCTACCGGTCCAACCACGTACCAGGAGTAGATCCCCGCGTTCGAGGGATAATTCACCTGTCTCAGTCGACTCCTCACTCATACCATGGCTACCGACGGGGCGGCGGCGACGGACCGTACAGGAATAGAGATTCCCCCAGAGACCAGAACGTCCAGCAACCTCAGGCAGACCAAGAGTGGCTACTGTGATATTTCAACCGTTAGTCGAGCAATTGGCTACTGCCCAGAAATCACCTCTGACCGTTCCTACGGAAGCAACAGGTCCAAACCAGGTCCGATCACAATTAACACCAGAGCGGGAACGATGCCGTCACCACTGGCCCCTAAAACTCACCCGTCCAAAAACCCAGTTGGAAGCCATTGAGCTGTTGGTTTCAGAAACGTGGACCGAGGCCGGAGACGGAGCCTCCTTTCTATGTAACTAGGTGGATCCCAAAGTAATTGACCTGCCAACGGACTTTGTAACCAAGTCCATGGAGGTCTTCTCCAAAAGGTTGGGTTTCGAACGTCTACCCGCACTCGCATAAAACCGGGCGGACTGAGCGTCCAGAATCCAAACCGCAAACATAACCTCACAATCAGCAGCCCCGTGCATACCCGTCGACCCAGTCTGTTTTTACAGGGTCAAACATTCCAGGCAAAAAGAAAATGTTCCGCCTTCATAGCCTAACAAGACCGGGCACTGAATGAACACGACTCGACATGGACACAGTTCTTAATGTTGTATGACCTGAACCAGGCCACTTGGGTTGGCATGACATTTTAGTCAACTCTCATTCTAGCAGCAGAGCTGCTCATGAGACACCATCAGTAGCTCCCAGATGACACAGAACAGGTCCCCGACCGAAATACATCTCAAATCATATAGCTATGGTTCCACTAGCGAGACTGATATAAGATCAATTCGCCAGATGTCCATCAAGCTGGTAGAGTCGAGACGAGACCTCAGAGACCTCAAACTCACAGACCGGCGGTGACGAGACCGTCCATTGGCCCCAGACCATCGAGAGGTCGCGGCCTCCTACTCATGGCCTCTAACAATGCAGGGAAATAGAACCAGCTAGCAGACAGACGCCATCTTCATGGGTTCAACCAAACCGACGGAGTAGTCCTTAGAACACCAGACGTGCTCACGGCTCTTCAGCATACAGCGAGCATTGACATCTTCGCGTCGAGCGAGAATGCCAAGCTCCCCACATTCTGCTCCAGAATATGGCACCCGCAAGCATGGGCGGCAGACGCGATGTTGTGATCTTGAGTTTTGATGCAGGCTTACGCCTTCCCTCCGGTATGCCTCGCTAGTCCTTCTGAACTATAGCAATATAGCACAGGAGACCATTGTTCCCTCTTCTCCTCGACCTTCTCTTCTACGTGTCACGCTTCCTGCCAGATTCGATACAGCTACTGTATTAAGCCAATGGGAGAATGATCAAGTCTGATCTTAGAACGCGAGGGCTTTAAGAAGAAAGCATAGCAAGAAGACTTGACACTATCATGACTTATTCTTCACGACTTGGCTACTTCTTCAGATGGTGTAAGAACATCAAGGTTTACCCACATTTAGGGTATGTGAACCAATAACGGAGTTCCTCATGTACCTCCTCCGCCTAGGCAATAATACCTCAACGGTCAGTAACTATCGTTCAGCAATTGTTATAATTCACACAGGATTTCCTGACGGTCCACTATAGGCTCTAAAGACGTAATTGCTAATGGCTAATCTGACCGTGACCCGGAAACTCCCATTGAGCATAACAGAATACTAAGGGATTTAGTTAACTCCGTGCTTACCTGAACCCTACTACACTAACGCACTTTTATAAGCTACCAAGACGCCACTGGTATAACTTTAGCACTGCGCCCCCCCCCCCCACGGTGACATCTCCTGTGGGTCACCGCACATTAACTCCTCCTTCCGAATTTACCATTACGAAAGAAAAAGCGTGTTTTTCGACTCCGTTCTCGTTTACGCCTTTTCCAACGTTTACTTGCAGTAACCTTGCTGCTTGCGCCCGACGAAGGTCTGGAACGAAGTTTGCAGCATGATTCTTCAAGTCACTGCTAAGTATCCTCTTGTTTTTTGCAGTTTTTCTGCCTCCATTCGTGCGATACACTGTGTTAGGCTTACGTATTCTACCGCTACTATACAGTTCTTACAGTTACTAGTACAGTTACTATACTACTGTTTCCGTGTACTTATTGTATTTCTGTTCTTGATTAGGTCTTTTCCGTGTTTCAACTTATTTTTCATTCGGGTTCTACTGGAATTCCGGAGCTTGTAGCAACCCCCTTTCAGCGTAGGCCTTTATCCAGGCTTCTCAGTTATTTACGGGGACTTCGTGTCGGCTACCGTTAGCTATACGACAGAGAAATAAGCCATAGCCTCTTTGTTTTTTTTCAACCTTCATTACGGTTCTTTACCTACATAGTTTACTTAACCCGCCTCTCGGGCCTCGTTGGGTCGTTGGGTCGCGCTTGAGACGAGCACGCCCTACGCATACAAAGCCGATTCTGCCCAAAACGGGAATTGTTCTCGATCTAAGTGACTTTCACGCAGGCAAATTGGAAGGAAACACAGGCCTGGTTGGAGGTCAAACGTCAGCGGCTACAGCTCCTACTTGACCACCTTCCCCAGTCATCGCCGACTAAGACACCGGACCAACCTGCTCGACAGGCCACGGTCCAGAACTAACCCCCGCGCGGATCACCGCGAAAACCGCGGACAACCGATCCTCAGGCGGCTTCCCGAGCGGAGACCAGCTCAAACCCCAAGACTTGGGTCAATTCAAAGCCTATAACAGAGCTATGGGGAAGGCACCAAAAGCTCCGCTCCTACTGCGGGAGCCTTCGTTGTGCCCTCATCCTCGCAGGAGTAGACCCCTGGGTCTACACAGAACCAAACACCCAAGTCTGCATCGGTACCGAAAGATCCCAGAGAACGCAGCCGCTTGCCGGCGCGTCGTCCCTCACCCATACCCGACGAGTCCTCTGCGGACTCAGACATAGGGTTTAGGAGGTATCCAAGACCCTAACGTACGGGACAATACGACGTAGGTCCGATGAGTCAACGCCTCCTTCCACAGGTCTCCCTTCCGCCTAATGCTCGTGGCTGCTATCGTAGCTTACGTCGGTCACCTCTAGTAGAGCACCTTGCCCCCGCTACGACACCCTGGTCCCAAACCGTGTATTAACGCGGGTGGTTGAACTAGCGCCGCCTACCGTACGGGACCAACCGTACCGTCTGACTCTCGCCTCTGCGGGTCAGGAAGTACTTTTCCTCGCTCGTACCGGACTCCGACGCATTCAAAATTCACGCCTCAGAGGCCCTCTCATAACTCGAGGACCGCCTTGAGGATTTCAAGGACGGGTGGTTTACCGAACCAAAATCGAAGGAGGATTTGGATGGGACGGGTACCACCAATCTACCTGACCTCATCGTGAAAGCCGTAGTAATAATGAAACACCGATTGGGATTCGAGTACACACTGCCAGAAACATCGGTCTCCAAATCGTCGCCCACAAATGAAGAGCCAAATGAAGAGCCAGAGCGCGACTTGACCTTCATTCCTGTAGACCCGTTCTGTTTCAAAAGATTGAAGGTCCTCCAAAAGCAACGGAGGTGGACTGCCTTCCCCGCAAAGCACTTCGGGTACCCGAGGACACCTAGAAACGCCCTTTTTGTTCGCCACAGATACCCAGGGAAGCCAAACTGAAAAGGGCTTGACGAGCGGGAGTTTTAAGAACCCGCATCGTAAGGGCCTGAAAAAAGTTAAGCATCCCAAGTATGGATTAAGTTTTCATCAACCTTTCTTATGGCGGTAGAGGTTACCATGCGACATTACCAACAGTTACCGGAAGACCGGACAAAATCCTGGACCGCGTAGCAGCACAAGTCCTGTGGCTCCTTGGACCGCTAGCTAGACTGGTCTATGGCCAGTTCGCCAGAATGACAGGGCACTCCGAGTTCCCTCAGATACTTATACGCGTCTTTTCTGCCCCTTACGGATGCCTAGGGACGCGACGGACCGCCTTCAGGCGGAACAAAGCTTGACGAGTGGAAACGTCAAAGACCCACATCGCTTGGCTTGACCTATCATCCCGAGTGAAGTTTGCGTCGACCTCCCTGTTGGCAGCGGAAGTCCTCATGCGACATCACCACCAGACTAGTCTATGACCAGTTTGCGAGGATCGCAATCCGGTTGGTAGACTCCCGCCGCAACGTGCTAGCGGCGGTAGGCTGGGGAAGCAAAATAGAGACTGGCGGCCCTACCCACTCTGGGGGAGGACCTATTCAATGCTCAGCTTAGTGATACGATCCGACAAGAGTTAGACCGACGCGACACGCTAGCGAAAACGGGTTTCTCCCGCCCGGACGCTCGCAGAGCCGATAGACAATTGCGCCCATATATACGTCTAGAACAAATAAAACCCCTGAGGTGTAGGGCACAACGGCCCGCTCGCTGGAAACGGAACAGCGGCAACGTCGCTAAGAATTACAGGGCGGAAGATCTGATAAGTCGTCGAGACGTTCCCCGTTACGGCCGACTAGCAGCTGAGGTCGTCGTTCAGTGCCCTACGGCCTTATAAAGGCGCACCCTACTACGGATACAGCGCACCCGGCGGTAGGGGGTGGCTCCAGTTATTCCAGAACGTCTGGAAAGCGGGTCCTTGGGACCTGCGAATGATCTCGAAGGGAGACCCCATCGATTTATCTCGGACTCCTCCGGCAGGGGAGGGGGGAGGCGGAAAGGATGACCCGGTACCCACTGACCCATGTCAGAGATACGCACTCGAGCTCCATGCGTTACTGACGAAGATAGCAAAAGTGGCAGCGACGGAAGAGGAGGGACCACTATTCCGTTCGTCCTTCTCCTAACGCCAAAAAAGGACAGGTCATGGCGACCGATACTCAACCTAAAGCCGTTGAACAAGGTCTTAGTCCGGCCTACTCGGTTTTGCATAGGGCATTTGGGCTGTTTCAAGGACTCGTACCTTCACGTCCTAATCAAGGCCGACTCACAAATATTTACTAGCTTCTCCTACAAGGGAGGAAATTACAAGATCGCAGCACTAACCTTCGGCCTTTTGACCTCGTCGCGAGACTTCACAAGTGTAGCGGGCGCCGTAGTAGAAAATTGCACCGAAGCGGCATATCCCTGTACGCTTATCTCGAAGACTGGCTCGTCACAGGAAGGTCTCGTCAAGAGACCCACTTCAATCTGGCCCACAAGACCGAGCTCCCAGAGAGACTCGGCTGGGTTAGCAACCGGGAAAAATCTCGTCCCACCCCAGTACTGGAAATTTAGTTCCCGGCCGCGATCCTCGACTTTCGCACCGGTTGGGTAATCCCGTCTGCGGAGCGTGTCTCCAACACCCGGAAAACGGTACAACGCCTCCTCAGCAGGCGGACCTCCCCGGCGAGACTCTTGCTGAGAGCACTTGGCCTGATGGCCAGTCTCTTTTGGACATAATTGAATTCTGCCGCCTCAGAATGAAACCCCTCTGGCTGCACCATCTCGGTCACTACGACCCGGAACAGAGTATCCTAGATTCGTAGATGCAGCTGAGCGGCATAGACACAGTCCACCAATCATGGTGGCTGACGAAGGAAAACTGAGTTCACAGACGCCCCTTCCGGGAAATGAAACCCCTAAGCTCTATCTCCTCGGACGCTTCCCTGCAGGGCTTGGGGCGTGCCTGAACGATCTCACACTAACAGGGGAGTGGGGCGTACACGTCAATGCGATCGAGATAGAGGCAATGGCCCGAGCCCTCCGACACATTGAGTGACATATGGCCGCCTTCTGCGACAGCACGACGGTGTTGGCGTACGTAAACCGGCAATGAGGGACGAAGTCCCGATCGCTTTGCGCGGCAACATGGGACCTACTTATCTGGTGGCAGGGCAGAAACATCTCCCGACGTGCCTCGCACGTCGCAGGGAGAGAGAACCTGACTGTCGACGCCCTGTCGAGAGGGGTCCAAACCCCAACGGAATAGTCCTTACGGGGGGACACGTGCCGGAGCATATTCCGCTAGCTCGGAACACCAAATATCGATATGTTCGCATCTGCAGACAACGCATACCTCCCGGTATTCTGCACTCGGACTTCCCATCCCAAAGCGTGGGCGTCGGACGCGTTCTCTATATATTGGGAGTGGATGGACGCCTACGTCTCCCCATCTACCCCTCCGCTCTGCCTCATACATACGTTTCTATTTAAACTGAGCCTGTCCCGGACGAGGCCCCTACTCATCGTGACCTATTGGCCGAGGAGGCCGAGGATCCCACTCCTATTGAGTCCCCTCGCAGTAACCCTGAACAGTCTCCGGTCTCGACTCAGAGCGGGCTGTTTTTCTCATGACGCTACCGCTGACGACCATCCACCGTCAAGATTTACTACTCCCGGCTGGCACGATTCTTCGAATGGTGCGCCCAACTACAGATTCATACGGATTCTGCCCCCTCTAGCACAGCTAGCGGACTTTGTCATGCTTCTCTTTGACAAAGGGAAGCAGCCAAGCACCATTCGAAATTACAGGTCGGCCATCATGATGATCCACTCGGGATTCGGAGACGGCTCCTCGATGGGCACCTGCCCACGGCAATCGGCCCTACCTTGGGGTATGGCGTTTCACTAACAGCCCCGTCCACCATTTGAGCAAATGGCCTCGGGTTCCCTCAAGGAACTACTGCTCTTGGTAGTGGCCGCTTTGGCAAGGAGGAGGAGTTGTCTACACGCCCTATTCACGGCGGAAGGGCATATCTGCTTTGACAACCAAAGCGTGCGCCAAGTTCCGGACCTCAGGTTCCTTGCCAAGAACCAGACGCTCGCCTTTATACCAGGGAACATCTGCCTCACCAAACTATCATTGTCCTCTTACACAGCGGAGGATAAGCTATGGTGAGAGCCCTTTAATGGTACATGCACAGGACAAAATACCTGAGAACATCACAAGCCATCTTTGTGCTACCTACCAGCTCTCACTCGACTGCCTCCAAAGATACGATACGATATCATATCCTCTGGGCTTGTCAAGATAAGCTCACAAGTAGTAGCACATACGTATTGTGCCCCTCTTTTAATTTTATACCACATGGTCTAATCACATTGTGTAGCCCATATTGTACCCACATGAAAATTAGTGTGATCATCATTTGGTTTGCCAACACTGATTTCCCATTTCAAACTCATGTCAAACCCCATATGTAACCCAATAAGTCATCCCAAAATTAACACACAATAATGTCCCACTTTAGGCCCACATACAATCTACACTTTACAAACACGTTAATGCCAAAGGTAGATTACGTACCACACATAATACAAACACCACAAGGTCCCCAAATAGGTATTCCATGGTCAACTCACACTAACGTTAACCCCACTTCCTCCAAGTAAAGCCCATATGTTCCAACAAGGTTATGATGGCTGGGATAATAAATGGAATATTCCAATACATGCCAAACAAATGTTTTAAATGTGTCAATTGACGTCATTTTACAATTTCTTTAGCCCACCGTAATACATACGTATTTTGCTATGTACCTTAACAACTAATTTGACGATGGGAAGTTCAAACTACCTGCTTGGCTTTGAAAAACTCGTCAGAATAGTTATGAAACGAATTTTAATGCGAGATAATCAGATTCTCATCTATTTCTTATCAGTAAAACTAGTTAAAGTTTTAAGCCGTTACCCAGTCATTACTAGGCCATGTTAAAAGCTTTACAGTTTGCTTGCCACTTTCTCTTTGCTTTTTGTTTTACTCTTTCAGAACAAACAAAATATGAGTATAACAGCTCTACAGTTTTTACTGTGGGAGCTGTAAAATGTGTGACCATGTTCTTTCCACAGCCCAGCTATAAGAATGAACGTTAGAAAGCCATTTTCTACTGGTACCTCTATGAGAATCAGTTGACAAGATGAACAACGACATAACCACTGGCTTATCACTATAACCATTAACCTTAAAATTGTACTTTTTATTTACCGTCACCGTTACGTACGATCATTCTATTTTTAGATTATGCGTATGAAAAGACATGGCGATTCTTGACATAGGACTCCTTTTAGCATTGGCGATAACCCTTCCACTATCGTCAGGTGAGTAGTAATCAACTGAAAATTGGAAAAGCATTCATACATTGCAAATGTGCTTGATCTTTCGTAATATTTCTACTTTTGGTTTCGATGACAAGAGAAATCTATGCAGCCTTGACAACGTGTGTGCATGTTTGAGCGACGCCCATATTGTAAACACTAAATTACAAGATAGGAATCATGGATACTTTTCATACGTGACATTTAGATGCCCCTTATCGAATAGAAGATCCCTATTGCTTTTGGTGGAGGTCAACCATTATCTGAGGTCAGCTGGGTTTAAACAATGGAAACCTTGTAAACTCGATATATCAAGTAAGGAAGTATGAATACTCTATACTTGGCAAGTATATATACTGAGTAGAAGAACCTTTTGTTTTAGTGGAGGCATGGATACTTCTCATAATGATATGAGGGATCAGTTTTATTGATGTTTTTTGTCCTTTTTGAGAGGTTAGAGATCATCTTGGTCACCAGCGTTCAAGCTATGTTACCTTTATAACATATATCATGGTAGGAATCATGGATACTTCTCATACTTGGTGTGTTGATGCATCACATTGAGTAGACTAACCTATATTTGTCATGCCATAACGTAATTATACATCAAAAAAGTGGTTCAGGACATTAAAAAAAAAAATTCTGGTGAACAAGCAGAAGTCATTTAAATCCCAGAGCATTTTGCATTCTATTAGTTATTGCCAATGGCAGGCAAGTAACCAATGCAGTCAAGTTGGGGTGTGCGTGAGTATGTGTATCTTCATAGATATCTCAAGATTGGTTACCTCTTCGGGGCTCATATTTGTATGTGGCTTCCCTATTATGAATATAATACTCATATTGTATTGGTTGTGATCAAAGATCATTTTGGGGTCAGCAGAGGGTAACATCCAGAACCTGAAAATAAAAATAATGAACTAATATGTGCATGGTACGATAACTTTATGTAGTGTAAATATTTAACAATTAAAGCAGCAATTTGCGTTGATTCTCGAGATTTTCCAATCCTAGGATATTATATGATACTATACCAATGAAGTAAACTAAGCTAACTGAAAAGTTTCAACTCAAAATATTCCCGAAAAGTGCAAAAAATGACATTTTTCTGACGTTCGTATTTTGAATCTTTGGCTTTGATACACTCCTCCCACTTATAGGAACCTTGTCGGCCTGCGTGTGTGTATACTTTACTGCACTACTAATAGCGTACCGAAGCTGAGGGATTACCAATGAGTGAGTCTATTCTTAGCCCCAGGTCATACATGTGTGCACTGATTGGTTGAATTTGAATTGGCGGTTTTGCAGTGCTGCATGTGATAAATACTGATCAGATGTGTCTGGGAGACACAAATGTCAGAATCGTATAACAGCCTTAATTACTTGCTAATTACCGTTCGCCGTGGGGTAAAAAATATGAGAAAGTCTTACTTTGGTCGTTTGTGATTGTATTATGATAAAAACTCAAAAATTGAGGAAAAATTGTGACTCAACGCAAAATGCTGCTTTAAGTGTAGGTCAGACTTCATTTAAGGTCACCAGGCGTCAAAACTCGAAATGTTTTAAACACGATATTTCCAGATAGGAAACCTAATAGGCACACATATTTTGCAAGTGGCTTCTCTATAAGCAGTAGAATGATCTTATTGTTTTTCGTGGCGGTCAAAGAGCATTTGGGTCTACAAAGGTGACAGTCTGTAATTCGTTACAAAAAATATAGCTTGTAAAGACGATATCTCAAGATAGGTTTCATTACGGCTCATTACAATTGATTAATGTAATACTTTAAGTAAATAAATCATTACTGAGTTCGAGAACTATGACATAGCACATTTCTTTTTTCCCTGGTACAGCAACTTCACAAGAAGATACAAAATGCGCACAGACATATTATGTTGAAATTGGTACGAGAGGACTCATTCCGTGTTCATGTAATGGAAGTTATTTAGAACTCATAGCTTGGGTCAATGTTAACGAAGGAAAGACCCTTTTGTTACGCCATGGTGATGTCAAACGTGGAGATGGCTACGAATCTAGAGAATATGATATTTATCCTGATGGATCGTTAGTTATAAATAACGTGACGGCAAGCCATGAATCGTTATACCGAATATCAACGGCAATCTCAATTTTCGGTTCAAGAATTTCGAAAAATATATGTGTGCACACAACCGGTATGTAGCTTTGATAGTTTAATTATTGTAAACCTAAAGTGTCAGAACGGAAATGAAATACATGATAAATAATGACATCAGCTATCATGATCAATAAACCGCTCCCACACAATATAATTGATACCCATAGTATATTAGTATGATTGTAAATATGTCACATTGCAATTTGCCCCTGTGTGCATGCGTGTGTGTAAGTGACGCTTGTAAAGACGGTATTAAAACAAATACATGGTGGATTACCTTCATGCTTAGTATGTAGATCATTCGTATTGAGTGCAATAAATGATATTCCTACTGCGAAGATCAAAGGCCATTTGAGGTCAAAAGAGGCAACAGTCTGAAACCTTGTAAGCACGATAACTCAAAAAGTAAATCTTTCTTGTCATTCATACTTGGTAGTCTGAAAACATTATAAACATGGTAACTCCATAGTTAAACTTAAAATTCATTTGTGAGTTCTCCATTGCTATGATATCCTTTTTTTGAACAAAGTTTGATCAATATCAGTTCAGTTATTTTTTTTTTCTGAAGGGGACCGATTTGTCTTCAGCGAAACATACAGTCATTAAGAAAATTAAATATGTTTCAAAGAGTTGATGTTCTTGCTGTTATTTGCTTTAAACAAACTCATAGTGGACCTTGCTATTTTTACCGTCTGAGCATGAAGGGGTCAATAGGTCAAATATATAAATTGGTCTTAAAATTAAAATGTCATGTAACTCTTATTCATAGGAATAGTTGATGACAGAGCTGATTGCTACCTCAAAATTAGTAAAGCAAAATGTCCCTACGCTCATATCTTTGTGTCTATATTTCACATAGGAATGCTGTTCTTTCTGGAAATTGACACATTTCGAAATAAAATTATATACTGTTGAATCCTTACAAGTGAATTAATTGGTTGATACTTACAAGAGAAGGCTACAAATAAGAAATGGCAATTTCTGATCTTTTCTGGCTGTCGCTGAATTCTGGACGAAATTAACTAACTTGCTCTTCATTAGTCAGATAGTTTTATGTGGAATTTTGAGCAAATTGTATGACATGGAGTCAAAAAGCCAACTGGCTGTCTGGTTTAGCATATCGTGCACTCACCATCCATTAGCGAAATGCCATTTGTTAGACTTATTTGCACATTTTTATAATTACATATAAATGCTCTTTAATAGTTGATAGAATTATCCCTAAATGAATGGGGAATCAATGTACTACATTCCTCTTTCTGTTTTCTTTTTCTTTGTTTGTGTTGCTTTAATTTCAGTTGGGAAATAGTAAGAGGAAACCATTTTCTTTTCAGTATTATTAATAGTCTTTACGACATGTGCCAAGAAGGGGCTTCATATTCAAATTTCGTTACACTGTTTTCTTGACAAGGTTTGATCGATGGATATGGTGCCTGGGTTCTTTTGAAATATTTGCTTAGTTGTTGGCAGGTTGGGAAATTGTTAAGTTTGCTTTAAAAAGGAGCTACTTCATATTTTACAATGTCCGAAAGATACTTCCATGTTAGTTGGAAAGTTTGCATCATTGGCTACTCTAAACTTAGAAATGATATTGTAAAGATAACAGCACAAGTCTTACAGGTTTAGTGAAAAAATAAAGACAAGACGAAAAAAAACACTTTCAGAAGAGACAGAGCGCGTACCCTTCAACTGTTAGAAAATCAGTAACAATTTAAACAATTATTACTTAGTACATCTGACATATATATGATGATAATAAGGTACTATGAAATATATCCAACTTGGGGAATACAACAAATATGCACCCTCCCCACCACGTCTATGCCCTTATCCCAAATTCCCATTTCAAACAGGAAATCATATTCTAAAAGGAGTTACAGGGATATTACTCAAACATGACTAACTATCCAGATAAAGGCAAAGAAAGCGTATGATGCATACATGTAAATGTGATCAAAGAGTGTAATATGTAATGGAGGACAATGTGGCAAATTTGATATGTTGTAGTAACATTGCTTAAAACGTTTCTTTATTTCGTATGCATAACCCTTAATGTATGTTTTTAAAGGCTTGGATAAAACGGTTTTCTTACCGGTCTATATATTAAGTTGTGTCTCTCGTAGTTTCAGTACGTAGGTCTTAAGGTGTGTTGCGGAGGACAGTTTCACTGTTAGCGTCACAGTACTGCCTACATATGTATATAACAGAACGGTACAGTGGTATAAGTGTATGACACGGGAAGCGTGTGTTTATTCATTACAAAGGACGCGGAGAGGTCAAAACTTGGCCAGATACATCACATGAGATAACTATGGTTTCACTTATCATTCAGTGTTATATATCTTTCAAATATCACCTGTGTACTTCAATAAGCCTACAATAATGTTCTTTGTTCTAGCGAACGATAGTTTAAGATACCAGGTACGATATGTTAGAATTATGTAAGTATTACACCAATCATAGGCCCACCATTTAACTCACTTACATGATCATGTTAGAGACTTGCATATCATGCATTACAATATTAGAAATATTTCAAGAATTCCATTACTCCCAATGGTAAAAAAAACCACTTCTTAGCATAATGAGGAAATTCACACTGATCAATGGAATTAGAACGACTGAACCAAAACATGACGTCACATTTAGGAAACAGTACGTATCATGTCCTCATGGTCAGTAATGACCAAGAATGAAGGCTCTGTATTTATATGACTGCTGCCAGTAGCGTACTTCAATATTATTTTTTTTTCAAATTGTTTTGCCAGTAGGATATAGCGTTAATGTATCACATGATATACTATATTTTTACTCAAGTGAATAAATTATTAATTTTCAACCATGATAAAGCAAATTACTTGTAAAAACTAACTGTAAATCGATCTAATTTTTGTACCAGGCTATATAATAATGTTTTCCCCATTGGATAAATGATTGATACATGGTTAACAATTTAGTAAATTAATTTGTTAGCTCAAGGCTTAATATGAGATTATTTACTAAGCTTTTCTTTTTTTCATAAAATGTTCACCAAAGATTCAGAAATTTGGGGCAATTTTGGTAAACAATAAATTTCATGCATCGGACCATCACAATAACTGTAAATATATCAAACTGATCTTTCTCAAACAGTCTAAGGTTATTCACCTAGAAAAGCAATGCAGCAGTCATCAATAACTTTCAAAAACAGTCACGTGTCTTTTAATAATGAATGTGATCGTTACTAGAGAATATACTCTTCATTGCTCTTTTTTTATAGTGAAACCAGCTATAACCTTTCCCGTCATCGAGGAGTGTTCGAACACATACGGTACTACCTGTGTTAAGTCGACAACCGATTCCGTTGAGGTAAACTGCTTTGTCAGAGGAAGCCGTCCGGCAGTCAACTTGAGTTGGTCGTTAAGAACTCATGGTGGCGATCACATCCTACCATCAAACTACATGAAGTTCACAATTGATAATGTAACATATACATCACATGTTACAACAACGTTCTCTTTCGGGGAATCATCTGTTTTAAGTCTTCTGGTCTGCCGAGCGAATAATGTACCAGTGAATCTGGTGGAAGACGAAAACGTTCTTTTGATTGAAAAAGATACGTATCACACTTACTTGGCAAATCCCATTAGAAGATATTTGAAGATCCATTCACCAATGAATTTATCCTGTGCAGACCTTGGATTAAATGTAGTCATTTGGAAGTGGTCAACTGAACGTGATCCTTTTGAAACTCTGTATGTTAGCATCTTTCAAAACGGTAATCACACAAAAATCAGCAACATGGATTACAAGCTAGAAGAGGAGGGCAGTCTTTCTTTACATAACACGTTGGTAGAACACGAGGGGCTCTACGCGTGTGTTTACGATAACGGTGTCAGTGGTGGCATTGTGTTGTACGATGTGCTTGTGATGGGTATGATGGTTTATATCATTTTATCTTTTATGCTTCTCAGTCTCTACTGAATCACCAACATAGCATAAGCAAATCGGTATTTGCATATATTCCCCAAATTTTGTAATACTTTGTTTCATGAAATTATCAAACTGTTACTATAATAGTTGAGAATCAGTGTTAATGATGACCTTTTAAGGTCTTTATCAATATATACCCAACTACCCCTGTTTGTATTTAATTTTAATTTTTGTTTAGTTTAGTTCCCTTTTATTCGATCGCTACCAGGCAAACACTAAGTCAATAACATTATTCATGTCAGTATATTGTAAGAGTTGCGAGCTATTGGGTTCTTGTCAGCAGCTAGCTGACCAGCAGGCTTGTTGGGATTCCCCCTAGTGGTTGCACAGTGTGAGGATAGCTAACCACTATATTTTTAATACAACAGGCTAAATAAGGAATACGACTTGCTGTTAGATTCAGTGTGTAACTATATTAACTCGGCCTCAACATTTAAGTAAATATGCAACGCGAGAAACTTGTCAAAGTACACTTCAAATTAACGCACTGTTATACAATTATACTTAAAACAGGTATCAATTTACACTTAATTGTGGGATAAAAGTTACAATTAACTAGGGAGTGTCAAGTAGCCACAAGACTAGTATATTGTGCACGTTAATAAAATAAGAGATAGGCTTATCTAGCAGGCGGGTCTGTATCTTCCAGTAGCACTGTATTCCTGTCGGCTGTTTGCTTTGTTGTTGCTGGCTAGAAACTTCTTGACCATGTGAATAAGTCCTATAGAACGGTTTGTGTCCCAATGTTATTAAATTAAACCGCAGACACCCGATGACTGGCATGCATCATAATGATGAAGAGGGTCAATGAATGTCCGGCAGATTACAGCAAGTACAAAAAGGGACGGTGGGCGATAGCGATAGATGAACTTTCAGTAAATAACAAATAAGTTCGAATGGTGTCCTTCCCAAGGAGAGTAGAAAGTCCAGGTACAATATTATCAAAACAGCGACTAAATGACAGCTCTCCGCTCCATCAATTCCATTAGTATGAATAGGCACAGTAAACAAGATGTATACAATTTACAAATAATTCCTCCAACAAATAATTCCTTCAGAAAAGTTAAGATACGTTTTCATCTGACAAGGTATACAGCTTAGTTAACAACAACTCTATATCTACACAGTGGACAAACTTTAACCACAAGAGTGCCCAGATTCTACTAATGCCCTGTTGACTGGCTCACAAGAAAACTGCATCTCTTTCTAAGACTCATGGAAGTCAGCTCTTAAACCACAGCATATAAACATGTGACCAACTTAACTCCTCTCATTAGCCCAACTACACCCTTGGTCCCAGTAGCAACACTTAGAACCAATCAGGGTTAACAATCCAATACTACATTTGCATACTAAAACTAGGACACCCTGTTTCTAAGAAAAGGGCAGGAAGTTGGGAAGTTGTTCACTACAGACAAAGCAAACAGGTAGAACAAAGAAAGTAATGTTTTCAAAGTCTACTTATAAAGAGTAAAATGAACACAGCAGATGAAGGAGAGGAAGAAGCATAAATGTATCTATTTACAATATGTCAAATCTAAACGGAATGGCCATCTCCCGTGGACACTTTATATTTGTCCATGTTATACTGATATCTGTTTGTGTATCAATAACTCTGGAAAATGATGGCGAATCCGTTGTTCATCGTTAACGATGCACTCGTATGGTTTACACTACAGTCGCATGTCAAGTTCCACAAGCAAAACGAACTTACGTATGCATCTACAAACCTGAACATGTGTCGTGCCTTGTTCCAGTATGTGGCAACACACAGCTTGTATTGTAATGTTAAACTATAAGACAATTTCTTAATTTTGACAGAAAGTCGTTTTCATGGAATGCGGTATCACAAGATATCTGTTCGTTTGGGCACATGGTTTGATTTCTTCATGCTATATACCATTCGACCTCGTAACAGTTACGGGATCAAAAGACTTAACATCTTACACCAAATATAATATATGTGATCTATTATTTCCTTTCAGTTTATCCAACTCCAGTTTTTCCAGTGATAGATGGATGCAACCACCAACAATATTGCGTCTTGGGGAAACAAACTCATGATGTTTTGACTTGCTCGGTGCTGGGAATAAGACCTACAGTGGCTCTTGAATGGAGAGCCTTTCGAGAAGAAACAGCCATTGACTTTACACAACATCAATTTAAGGAGACACAGATGGGTGACGTGTATGATATATCTCTGAAAGTTAATTTTGACTTTACTCAAAAAACTCAAAATAAAGTTACCGTAGAGTGCCGAGCTGTAGGAGAGAATGCTGAGCTATTCAGCCTTTCTACGAAGGTTGATCTGCTCTTTCCAAATGGTAAGTTAATACAAGCCTCGTGAAATGCGCAGCTCTAAGAAGTCTATTCATGATTACTTGTTGTTTGTTAATATTTCTGTATTTTTGTTTTATTTATAGTGCTTCAAACAGAACAGACATCATACACCCCCACAATAACCATAATCGCCGTATTGGTCACAATGATGATGATCATCATCACAGCCGCTGTGGTGATTATATGCAGAATAAGAGGTACATAATACTATTAATATAACACTATTTATACATATTTTGGTAATATGTGTATTTCAACATTTTTTTTCCAAATACAACAAGAATACATACCAATGCAGTATACTAGACGTATAGCTACAATATGTCAACATAGAAAGCATGATAATAGGGATAATAATAATACGTACAGAAACTTAATTTAAGTGAAAGATTTATGATAATAAGAGTTCTTTCCTGATTAATTATACTAATTTCTGACGTGTTTTTTTGTCTATATAAATAGAACTGAGGATACAAGGTTTATTTCACAATTACTTAAGGGTGAAATTGAGCCACCATAATTGCATATTTTTTCTGTACGGAACTGAACTTGTAAAATAATCACATCAACCATGCGAGTCAAGTAAGAATTTTCTTTCCATTACAAAATCTGAAGCTACCCACAATTATCTATGTCGGTATTTTTTTAAGTAAATCTTAACATTTTTTTTTTCAGCGAGGAAAATGAAAATGAAACAAAGTAAGCGTAGCGATACAGAAAATGAGGTAATGTTTATGAATTGTTTATGATTTTTTTTTTCATAACTGAACGATATGATACGATACCATAACAAAGTCTTTGTTCTCACCACATACGATACATATATGCGATAAATGCATCTTAGACGTCGTCGGAAATATTGCTGCTGTCCCTCTTGCAAGCAACAGTCATGGTGTAGAATATGTGTGCATATACCTCGCGAAAAGACACAATGATACATCGCGTTCGCAACTGTACAAGTGTCTTAAACAGCTTCGATGTAATTGAACGAGCTTTTGTCGCTCAGCTTTATATAAGGATCAAATGTAGAAATGAGACATCACAATGGGAGGTATTATTGATGCAAAATATATGACGTTATGTTATCGTTTTCAAGTATATTACAACCAGTGGTATGTTTTTTTTTTCACAGGATATCCCAATGATGGTAAATACCAATGGTATGTACTACAGAAAATACTACTTTACGATTATATCTTAAATT
>KN882411.1:53666-64751 GCA_000934455.1 Apostichopus parvimensis | reverse complement strand
ATGAATTTTACGATTAATTATTTTGAAATGACTTTTTCCCCACCCCATTGCTCCCTTTGCCTTCCATGAATGTAAAACATGCTTTGTCAATTTGCAGAAAGAAATCCCAAAACACATTATGTAAAATAAATGAGATATAAACTTGCAAATTACAAACAATAACGGATGATGTGGAATAATGTCATAAAAAAAACTACAACAGAAACAATTGTAAGAAACCATCTCCTCATCAATCCCTTAATTATATGTCTGTCTCTACTTCTCAAAGTTAGAATTATACACCCCCCACCCCCCGCCCCCACCCCACACACCTTCCTCCCTTTATACAACAAAACAATATCCTTACTTTTACAAAGCAACTCTATAAGAATTATATTAATTGAAATATACTTTTTATTTGTTACTCCTGGCAGCTGACATTTTTTTCAACATTCGTGATGTTTTATATACAGTTCTAGAAGTGTGACCTTGTTCAACTTTGTATGACCTTTTTAGGAGTGAGCCACACTTATACAACAAATAAATATTTTTTACTTCTCACTGTTTCCTGATCTTTCCACAGTAATTACCATCTGTAAAGGAAAGAAAATGAATCTAAACAGGTTTACATTTAATCAATATACCAAAAGGATTCAGAATATAGCAAAGAATAATTTCTGAGAATGAGTTATATTAAGTAATACAAGACAATGCTACAGGTGGAATGAAATAGCACAAACACTGTAAATCCAAAGGAAATTGTAATGTTTTAACATAAACTTGACAGAATAATTAAAGGCAAACCAATATATGCTGTTTTTTCACGGAGGGGGTGGGAGGTGGGGAGAGATATGATATTCATGTGTTTTCAAGTAAATATGTGAAGGATGTTAAATATAAGCCATGGTGGTACCATGACTTGCAAAATGGTGGCTGGTCATCTTAAGAAGAGTAAACATGGTAAACTAGCTTTACAGGAGTAATATTTACCCTCCACCACACCGCCCCTTCCACCTAGCACATGTCACAATCAACAGAAACTGAACTCAAAGTCATAGTCTCTTACTAGACCACAATAAAATAACCAAAGAGGGTTGGTAACACAGCAAGAAAGATACAGCTATCCAAAAGACTCTGATGGACCAGGATTTTCCATCAAGTAGATCAGCAATGTCAGTTTGTGGACAGCAGTGTAGTGGTGGCTCCCAGTCTCTTTTACCTACACCAGGTGAATTATGTATTCAATGTTTAATGTTAGAAGTAGAAAAGAGTACAACAGATTCATAAATGTCAGTATGTTTTATTGTTAGTTAGCTAATTTCTACGTTAACCTGTCAACCATATGAGCTGTGATATCATAAACATTTGTTAAAATATGACAGGTAGTAATCTTCTTTTTCTTTGTGTAAAAAGAAATAGCAAAAACTGTAACTTTCTATGTACCTGCATGGAAACTCAACATGCTGATCATAAGTTGAGGTTGATATGCAACAGCATGTCAGAAAACCTAGAGAGTAACCCACAAGAGCTTAGTGTAATTGCAAGGGTACATCAGTGTAGACACCCTTCATGGTGTGCAAGTTTTTGTCCCCATTTCAGGCGTTAGAGGCTTACGGTCTAACTGACACCTTATTGATTTATGTCATGAAATGGGCCTTACCTCAGTTGCTTGGCCACCTTTTTGTAGTGGAAGGGGTTAAATGTTATGTTGTCTGTTGAGCAGAAATGGCAAGTCTTGCAGAACTGGTAATGCGTACCTACGCAAAGAGGGCCGAAGGTCAAACAAACTTAACTTCTGCATAATTAGACTTATTCTGCCTGTAACCAACAATTGACATTCAAAGACTTTTGACCTCCATGTAAAACCATAGGGATCATCTGCTTACCAAGGGCTACCAACAAACAAAGTTTAAGTTGAAGCAACTCTTACTTCTTGAGACAACGTGCTTACAAGGTTTTCAGACTTTGAACTCTGGTGACCTCAAATGACATTTGACCTCCATGAAAAAGAATGCAGAACATATAATCACTTAGAGCTACCAACATACTAAATTGTCGTTGAAGCAACTTTCACTTCTTGAGATATCGTGTTTACATGTTTTCAGCCATTGACCTCTGGTGACTTCAAATGACCTTTGACCTCCATGAAAAAACAATATGGATCATTTGCTACTCTAGGTCAATGCACAGTCCAAGTTTAAAGTTCAAGCATTTAATACTTCTTGAGATATCGTGTTTACAATGTTTTCCGCATATGACCTCTTGCGATCTCTCAAATGATCCTTGAAGTCCATGAAAAACAATAAGGATCATCTACTCACTAAGTTTGAAGTTCATCCAACTATAACTATTATTGAGATATCGTGTTTGAGAGCCAAAGTGTCACATACACACACACACATACACACACATACACACACGCCATCACCATCGCATATATTACTTTGGCAAGGAATAAAAAATGAAGGGTGCTTAGAGGCAACACAGGTGATATGTTTCTTCACACTTGAAACAATGTTGAAGATTTATCAACTGAGTATGTTGTACTGCATGTTGTATCTTTATATACTGCACTTCATAATTTTCTTGTTACAGTAGTCTATCCACAAGTGAGGGATCACCCTCTTGGTCCTTGATTTTATTCTGGGGATTAATAATACATTGTTGCAACCCTGCTGTACCCTCTCTCTCAATTTTAATTGTTTACCTTTTTTTTGGGGGGGGGCATACAATTTAGCCTACTGTACATTCTAGGGAGGGGTCAATCATAATTACAACTACTTTTTTGTGTAATACAACTTTAAATCTGCCAACAACATGATGTATGTGCAATTTAACACAATTTCCTGCAAGCGATGAAAAAGTTAAAGAGTAAAATGTTACTCAAGGCCACCTAAAATAGCATTAGAAATGGTAACTTTTGGCATCTGGCATGTTTAAAAGTTATTGGAAATCTATTACTACTGGCAATACTAGTTATATAGGGATGTAAGATCTAAAGATAACAATTACTGTTTGCATATGCCGGGAGAATCCCTAATTCATTCTCTCTCATCTCGGTTTATTGTATTAATGAGTCAAAACATCACCACGATTACAGGTGACAAAACACTTATAGCTTCAAAGATTTGATACTTAATAGTTTCTCAATTTCTTTTTTCATCAGACAAATGTACATACTACAAACTTAGCTTGCATGGCATCTGCGCAATCTTTATTTTCTACAGAAGTTTTCTTATGAACTGTTAATTTAGGTATCCATCGGTATTTGTCTCCACTTTGGAGAAATCTAACCCCCACCACTGCATACTACAATATAGTCATTGTTTTAAGTAATTGTTGTTAGCTTTACACAATTAAACAAGTGGAACCTTCAAATGGGCATTTTATTTTATTATAGAACTAATTAGGCAAGCTATCATCACCTTCATATGGCCTGTAGATTTTATCAAAGGTATTCAACACAACAAATTACCATTTCACAACTGGTGAGAAATTATTATGTAAAGACTCATCAGACTCTCATCAACAAAGGAAGTTATGTCATCAGTAATGTGTTCCTGCTTGACTTTTTCTTTCACTTTCTTGGAGGAAACGTACCAAAGAAATCACATCTCTGATCAGATCAATGAACATACTACAAAATTAAGCTTGCAAGGCATGTGGGCAATCTTTATTTTCTACAGAAGTTTTCTTATGAACTGTTAATTTAGGTATCCATCGGTACCTGTCCCCACTTTGTAGAAATCTTCCCTCCACCACTGCATACTACAATATAGTCATTGTTTTAAGTAAACTTTGTTAGCTCTACACAATTAAACAATTGGAATCTTAAAATGGGCATTTGATTTTATTTCTAGCACTAATTAAGCAAGCTGTCTTCAACTACATATGGCCTGTAGATTTGATCAAAGGTATCTGACACAACCCATTAACATTTAACAAACTGACTGGTGAGAAATTATTATGTAAAGACTCACCAGACTCTCATCAACAAAGGAACTTATGTCATCACTCATCAGTGATGTGTTCCTGCTTGACTTTTTCTTTCACTTTCTTGGAGGAAACGTAACAAAGAAATGTTAAAAACTGTATCACCTGGATATCAAAGAGAAAGTACAAAATAACTCAATTTTCCATTCACTTCATTTATGAAGATTTATTAAGGTGAAAATTCATCAGGTCTGTGGTCATTTTTGTAACATACATCAATGTCTTTCCTTGTGTTTTACTGATCTTTGGGTTTGTTGGACTGGAATAGATAAAAGCACAGGACTAATATCCTTATTCAAAACACCTTTACCTAATCAACAGTATTAGTTATTTATAACACCAGTAGTGTCGACTGATCAACTCCATGTTACCTCCCAGGAGTTTTGAAGCCCCCGCCCACCCCCCAAATAAAAATTGACATCTACTGGAGTTTTTTAACCAAACTTGTGAGCTATCTTCAATAGCATTACATATAATACAAATGTAGGAAGCATGTGTGCTTGAGTTTCCTGGAAATATCTCTTAAATAGCCAGTATTATAATTGAAGTGCAAATAATGTACATCTTAGACAGCAGTTATTCTTCTATTGAACAATGGTTAAGAATAAAATTCTGAATTACTTTGGTTTTAACTTTTAACATGCATAGGGTCCAGAAGCTACATGCGTGTTTTGTATGGCTGACTGACAACAAAATATATGCACACATTACAGTAAACCAACCGACAACTTCTACTTGCAATCCATAAATATATAGCTCAGCGGCAAATAGCATAAAGACTAGATTATCTTCATATTTAAATTGGACATCAATTTTCTGGAATTATGGATGCACTGAGAAGGGAAGGGTAGGAAAGGTTAGAATGGAAAAGGAGAAATGGTTCCTGTTAGTCATTTTACATTTTATTTAAAAAAAAGGCTTTATTGTGACATATGTAACTTATAGCAAGTGGAAGCACATAGGCTTCAGACAGTGCGATCATAGTAATAATTTGCGGACTCACATACTGCGGCAATTGTGTAGGGTGTTATTCACTCTTACATATAGTAAAAACACTCACTTAATACATATCTCCTTTGAAACAGAAGTATGGAGAAGTATGTCACATATTAAATTATAAAAAATATTGACTTAGCCTTGGCAAATCTAGGGTTTATAGTAAAACATAATAATCGCAACTATTTTTTTGTAGAAGTAAGGCATCACATGGAGAAATATCAGATGATGAACCATTCATTTTCTTGTCAACACACCATGAACACTTCCATCAAAAACTGGTAACCACAGGTGGAGTAGGTGATCCTCAATAACTGGCTTCAGGATAATTCAAGTCAACCTAATGGTATAAAAGTAAATGATGTGAATGAGAATTTTAAAAGTGTTAATGATATCAGATATTAAGAATGTCGGTCAGAAATAGATATGTGCATGTCTATAGCTAACTATCCTGTATACATGGACATTCACACATACACAAACAATCCAGAGGAATAGAAGTACATTTCAGTTTCCAATAACCATGTAAGTGTCAACATAATTTTCCAGTAAACAATCAAACTTGAACCGGATTGTCAGGTGTCTGGGGGAATTGGCATATAAATGAATGATGCAGCAACATAAATGAGCTCCCAAAGGAGAGTTCAACTTCACACAAACCCAACCATGAAACCTTTTGATGGTTCTATGGAACTTCTATGGATCATTGTGAGTGATCATCTTTAATGCTAATAGTGGCTATCTCAAAAACCCTGTCACTTATTGTAAGTAAATTACATAAAATGTACATATATGAATTGTGACATTAAAGCCGCAGAACCATTAACAGGTTAATGAGCTTTACCCTGGAATTTGTTACAATAACAGGATGTCTTGAACTAGAAAGGGTGATGTAAAATGCTGCAGTATGTTGGGTGACACAACTTCAATAACACATATATGTATATGGAATGTTGAATCTCATTCATTGCTATTCTCATGTCCAAAATATTCCAGAACAGGAAATAATTCCAGAGTACTAGAGGAGTAGGCTTTTAATTAGTAAATTTGATCAAAGTATGCTTTTTTCAACTCATACTGCTAGGCCTAGTACTGTAGCATTGACACTGCGAAGTTCGGACACCTAAACCTTAAAACACCCCAAAACTATAACTTTCTTTTATTGACAAATATGTAAGTACTTAAATGCACACGGGTCATTTTGGAGAGAAAATAACTGTAGCTTCGTAGTTTTTCGTGAAATTGGCTCTTGCTGTATTTTGTCATGGTGAAATCGTGTCCGAACTTTGCAGTGTTCCGAACTTCGCAATACTGACTATAGTACATCTGCATCTACATCGGTACTCTGCAATATGTTTTGGGCTTGACTGAGACATTTTGTATCTCTATTTCCCTGTTAAGGACAGGATATCTTTTGAATTTTCATTTTGAAGGTCATCAGGAGATAATTTTATCTGTTTTAGTAGGTGAGCTTTGGCTATGTCATTGAACTAGTTACACCACTCCCTGGGGGTCTCTCCAGATTTTACATCATCAAGGTGTACAGAATACTGTGCCCAGCTGGGCCCTATTTCATAAAAGTTAGGAACATTCTTATCTTGGACTTAAGAAGAATAATCATTCTTAAGTCTGTAATTGTTCTTAACTTTAAGAACATTATTATCTTTTATTTAATTAAACAACTTAAGAAGAATTCATTCTTATCTTTGTTCTGAAATTGTTCTTAACTGTAAGAATGATCAGCATCACACTTAAGTATGTTCTTTAGTGTCACATTAGGCGAGAAATTTCAATCAAAACACATCATTGCTTATTTAGGTATTTAATATGGATGCCAATGATGGCTATGTATATAGCTTTTGGGCTGCTTGAAAGAGAAAACCAACGAGCTCTACGAAGGGAAAGGGTATTTAGGGACAGAACCAACCCACTAGATCGATGGACAGACCGACAGATGCATTCGAAGTACCGGTTCAGTAGACTTGCATGCATCAACATCATTGATATGCTTCAAGCTGATATTTCTTTAAGCATATGCCCTTCTTAATATAGGATAGGCTATATTAGGGGTGGGGGTGGTGATGGGATGGCAATCATAGCTACTATAATGGGGGTAACTATAATAAAGTTCATTTCTGACTGGAGTAGGAGGGAGGGGGGAAGGGTAGAACTACTTGACGCAAGGTTGGGGGAGAGGGCAGAACCGTTCTTGACGGAAAGTTGATCTGTTGCCCGACTTCAGACCGTCGTCCTGGGGGAGGGGTCTAAGGGGGTATCTCCTCCCCTTTGAAAATGTTGGTTTATATATGAGGGTTTATATGCAAAATGGTGCTATCATTTGCCCTAATTCGCACAAATTTTTGGCCCGTATCTTAGTTCTTCAGAATTTTTGTGGGGGCAGACACCCCCACCTCGTATGCCTAGGGTCGGTACGTTTGTGGTTTTGTTGATAAATTTGTGCCCATTACCCTCCCTTCACAAACTTACTCGTAACTGTTAACGCAACTAATTATAACTTATCCGCTTGAACTACAAAAATATACAGGGGCGGATCCTGATTTTTTTGGGCAGCAGGAGGTTTAGGGTTATTTGTGATGCTGTCCTGGGGGAGGGATATAAGAGTAGGGGTGTTCCCGGAACAGTTTGCATTGACTTTGTATATGTCATTTTAAGCTAGCGAACATGGTCGATCCACCCAATAACAAAAATAGTACACAAAACGCAGAATTGAAGCTGGCAAACAGTGTAATTCTATTTTCAAAATCATACCAAGTTTTGTACGGTGGAGTATAAAAATCGCAAGGTACAGTTTGTTAAAGTTGACAACTGAAACGTGTTAAAAATGGATGATTTTCGGTCAATTAACTGAAACTTGCAAATACTTAGTTTATTCACAGGAATATATAACAATAGTCCTAGTTGGAAAATTTAGAAATTCTGCACAACGATTTTTCAAGTAAAAAAAAACGTTGGGGACCCCTCTTAAAAATACCCAAAAATGTTTTCGTGTGCTTCACCCTCTATATAGATATATTTCCCTACATAGAGATATAAACATTTATATATATATATATACTTTTGCACCCCTGTCAGATCTGCCCCCCCTATCGGGGCTTCCCCCCCATTGTCGGGGCTTCCACCCCCCCCCCGCCAATTCTGTCAGATTGTTTTTTTAAAGGACATATTATTTTCGACATTTTTATTTGGCAAGAACATTACAAATTGATATAGGATACTGGAATTGAAATTTTAAAGTAAATTGTAAAATTGTTCAATTATAATGAATATGAACTGACTTTTACAATAGCATTCACGGCAAAAGATATTCAAGGGCAATTCCTCTCGTCCCATATAAGACTCAAATAAACGTAGAATGTGGCAATGTGAAACGCTTGAGTTATTACAGTAGACCATACACGAACTTCTGAAGAGACTCAGATCGCACGGCTGAAGTACATGTGATGAATGGGCAGGCATGCAATATAGGATGACTTGTTTTCAGCACAGAAGTTTGCAGTCTCGAGGGTGATGTTAGAGCTATGCCCTTCAACTAGCAGGATGATAGGGAAGGTAATGTCCTCTCTCTTAACGCTCGGTCAAAACAAATTGGAGATCCATTCGTAAAAAACTTCCGTGTTAATCCAGCTGGAGCACCCTACAGGGTGTCGTAACAGAAGCGGCTGTTCGGGAAGATTAACATAGGCTCCAAGAAAAACCCTGTAGCATTCATACAGGCCAGGACGGTAATTTGCCTTTTGTTCGTGTTGCACAACTGGTAGATGTTCTTTGTCTCTCTTGGGGCCAACCCTTTCTCCATGCTTCCTGCCAGTGGAAACCCACATTTGTCACAGTTGAAAATGCGACTACCATCATGAAGAATGTCTTCCCAGTTTTCCACCGCCTCGGAACTGATATACGCCTTATAGTCTCCGAACCATTTTTTCTAGTCGCTCGACTGTTAACATAGCTCTTTCTTTTCCCAGAGTCTCCCCAACTCTCTCCACTACAATCCGGTTTCTTTCAGAAAGTCCCTAAACCATGTGCTCCTGAAAAAAGATAACAACATTCTAAGTTCCATACATTTTCGTTCCTCATATATGGTGGCGCCATGATTTCTCCGACACAGGGGCTAAGGTCTCCGACACGGGGGGCTAAGATCTCCGACAGGAGGGCTAAGATCTCCGACAAAAAAAATTGGGTGCACAAAATATAATATATATATAAACAGTAAAAGAATTAGCCTAGCCTAACTTACGGATGCTAACTAATAGGCCTAGCCTAGCCAAATTGTTCACACTTTTTGTTCAAACGGTTTGCATCAGAAAGTTGTACTTGCAATAAGTGTCAATGGGTTTAAGAATGCTTTGGGCAAGCACTTTAAGCATCGTAATCAGGTCTGCGTGTTTGTGTCTTCAGTTTTTTCTCTCCTATAGGGTCCTTGTTTAGGGAATTGAGTGTCCCTCCTGTTCCTTTTTTTTCTACTAAACTGATCGTCCAACATTGGTTACCTCATTAGGCCTAGCCTAGTCAACTCTAACAACAGTTACTGTTAGCCTAGGGCCTATATGTTATTACGATTCACACACCCTCTATTTCGTTCTCGTTGTGAAGTCGAGGTGGCTTGAACATTTCTACTCCAAGACTACTTTAGAGATCACGAGTGTCAACTGTCAAGTCGTGATTACGGTATTCATTTCGTCAGTGGTCCGCAGCATTACTTAGGCCCAAGTCTAACTAACATTAGGCCTATCATATTTGTTACCGTAAGTACAACGACCCTATGCGTAGCCTCTATTATAATTAATATCACTCCAGCAGTTTTAGTACAACTTTCTGCTCTAGAAAAACACTTTTTTGATGGTATTTAATAAGAACAAAATTATCCGTGAACAGTTTTATTGGGTATTTCATTATTTTGGATAAAAAACTGCAAGAAGGAAAGCTTTAGTCATTCACTTACCATTTTCTTTTTTTCTTTTATGAGCAAGACGGCGCATTTACGAGAAAAAGTTTCAGACAAAGATGGCTCTACATGTGAAAGGTCACATTCAGCCTCTTTCAAAGTTATAAAAGATACGAACTTTTAATAAATTCTTAAATAATCGTTCGTAACTTAAGAAGATTAATCGTTCGTAAGATACGAACTATTTCAGGTTCAAACTTCTTAAGTGACGTACGAAGAATTATTTAAGAAGTTTCGTAAGTAATCTTTATGAAATAGGGCCCAGGTCGGTGAATATTTGATCAATTTTGAGACCGAATAACATTTTTGAGACCAACTGCAGTGACTGGCTGTGCAATGTTTATGTTTTTATTAGGCTATGTATATACTAAGATGAGTAGGAAGTATTTCCAATTGTGTTCTCTGTTCATAGTGGCTAGGCTACGTATTTCTGCTAACTGTGCACACCCGCTGAACTCCGTAGTGACAGAATATATTACAATGCAGACCTAAACAACCCGATTAAACTGAAAAGTAGTAATAAATAAATATAACTAAACCCTCGAGAATATATGTAGTATTTCAAGATCATAATATAATATTATGTTTAAGGAATTATACTTAAAAAAAGCACATTGTGTTATTTAATTGATAAAGAACCCTCTAAATTTTAGAAAGGTGAGATCATAAGCATTGTACACTTTAGGAATGTATAAGAAACATGTTTGGTCACACTCAGACTGTAACTTAGGGATGGAGTTGATAATTCACGAGAATATCGGCAAATTCCATGTGATGTTATTTAAATAAAATTAATTAGCTTTTATTGGTTAGAAAACTTATCACAGACAGACATCATTTAAACCAATCGTATTAATTACTAGAAATAATTAAAACTTACGCTGAATCGAATGGATTTTAAATAATTTGTAAATTAAAATATTAGTGTAAGTCTCAACAACATTTCTTGCTTTAAGCTTGAACTGGATCTACATATGCTTCTCTAACTTTCATCTTCATTATCAATAACAACTTATTTACTTAAGTATAATTCTTCCAAAAAATCATTAAACTTAATTAAACAAAAATCTTGCATTAGTTGCAGTAGAGGTTTCCTTTTCATGATTCATATTTCATTAGTAACTAATATTTAAATTTTAAACTACATTTTCTTC
>KN882411.1:35436-47242 GCA_000934455.1 Apostichopus parvimensis | reverse complement strand
AACAAAGAAAAGGAAGTGTTGTTGTCTTTACAAAAAGTAAACTAAGGCTATTTTGAGAACAAGATCAGATATATTACAGATAATTGGTCAAACCTTATCTTTTGGAAGTTCCTAGTGTGATGGTGGTAAAAGGTTGCAAGGAGTGATCAACATACAAAAACTAAATCAGCTCAACTATGTGCACTGAAATATGAAGCACTCTTACCAATAGACAAACTCTCTAGGTTAACGTATTCCAATCTAAGAAGGCCTTGCCAATTTTCAACCTGTTTGCCATATTCTATTATCCCATTGTAGTACAAGTCCTTTCTCATATAGGTGATCCTCATGCTTAAGCCAAAGCACTGAAAAATCTATCTGACAGAGCAAAGGGAAATAGGATACTTTAATGTTTGTAAGTGAATTCTTTTTTTGATCCTCAGCTAGGATCCATTAAAAAATCACTCTCACTGAATTTGTAAAAGTCTGGTTCCATGCATCTATACAAACACTATTGTATTGTTGAAGCTGAATGTGGTAAATCCAACTGCTTGATACCTTTGGCTAGTTTAATAACATTTAGAAAACATCTGGAAAAGAAAAGTAAATATTTAACATTTATTGACACATGCTTTGAAAATTTCTCAGAATGCAGCTCAAAAATGTTTTTTTTTAATATTTTTTTAATGTGGTGGGAAAATTTGAGTTGCAAAAATTTAATATTTAACATTTGTGATATCATCACTGAACAAAAGCATATATTCATGTGAATAATTTATTTTGTCTCCTTGTAACAAGATGATAGAGAAGTTGTTAGATTGGTACACAATTGCAAGAAAGCAGAGCAAACATTGAACATAAAACCATAGCACTGAATGGCAAAGACACCATATTAAAAAAAAACTTTGTACAAATTGTAAACCTTATTATACCGCTTGAATCTGTACCTTTTTTCCACACTCAGCATCAGCAACCTTTCTTAAAATCCTAGCTATATCCTTGAATAAAGCAAGATTTCCATCCAAAAATAACATTTTTTTTCCAATCTGGTCATTATAATGCATACTGATCTGCCAGATGCCTAAGGTTAAATTAAAAGTCAGTCAGTTTTCTTCACTGTGTGGCTGATTACTGTCATAAACTTCCAGGCATTAATTAAAAGAGATTTAAAATATAATGCCATCATTTAAAAAAAGCAGTGAAACTGGTTCTTTCCAATCAAACTAGATGTGTAGTCAATCAAAGTACTGTTTTTAAGTTGGCCAAATAGGCTTCAAAGTGAAATATAGTATTAACTCATCAGTGAGATAATGACTTAATTAATTTCAGTGTTTCTGCTAAATCAAAACCTCGCTAGTAATTTTTCCACTTCCTTTTTCAGATATGGTCTTGAATAGTATTTTCGTAATATGTGTATTCAGAGCTCGCTTCTTTAGTATTTTTGATGCAAAATCACCCACGTATTTCTCTTTAATTAAGTAGCAAAAATTATAATTTGATAGTTACCATTCCACGGTCTAACATCCTGGGATACTCTTTCAGAATATCTGAAATGTTAGTTGAGTGGTCTTTGATCTGCTGTTTTCTGTAAACTGCAGTTTGCCTCATGAAGTCCAATACTTTCTCTCTTGGTTCCATGTTACATTTCAGCCACTCAGTCATCATCACCAATTCCTCTTTGTTCTCCAGCTCAGCCTCTGGCAAGGACAATAAAAACATATATTTCCTACTAAACAGAGATGCCTTAACATCAAATTAACATCAACAGTTACCAATGGTTGTGGCAGGTATAATGTGTCCTAAGCCAGTCTTTGATCATTGTCATGGCATGAGAGATAAGTCAAATCCTGACAATAGTTGGTAAAAACCTATTACACACCTCTCAATTTTGGTGGAGTGGACACTTTAGTCAAAGGAGTAGGTGGACTTGATGCACCGGGGGTTATCTTTCACCATGGCAATCTTCTTTTAACGTACGTAGCGTAGGTGCTCTTCTAATTACTCTGTCGCCGGTCGTCTTGCAGCACCTTTGCAATACCATGCTTCCTGCACATGAACTCAGCATACTCTTTTATCAAACTGAAAATCAAACCTTCCTTATAGCTTCAGATCTTACACACTGAAGTATGGTAGCAAATTTCAAGTCAACTCAGAAAATTATGTGACTTATTGATCGACATGTAAGGCTGTTGTACACCAACATTTAAAACTTCCTAGCTGGTTGGAACATAGGCTTTTAGCCAGCAAACCACAAACATGCCATGTACATGTTCCACAACGGCACGGTAACAATATGAACGCTATGACTAAGAACACTGTGGCACTCCATACTGTCCTCACAGAATAGTGTATACATATTAAAAGGCCTTGTCACCCTAGTGCTGACAATTAGAAATAATTCAGTTAAATAATGCCTATATAATCATGGTAGTATTGAAAATAGATTTCAGTATCACAGTCCTCTATGAGATGAACAAATTACTTGGCAGAATCCACAGAAGATTATATTACTTGACTACAGATGACAAAAAAATAGTGATATTGTGGGCAGTGTTTTGTGTTCAACCATAACAACTCCCTGGTTCAACATTTTAGAGACATTTTGAAAGGGGAGGAAAAGGAAACTAATCACCTCAACGCAACAACGAAAGTGGTCTATACTATGGCTAATGACAATTAAGCCGAGGTATATTAGAACATATCATGCTTACATAACCCAAGGGAGATTCTGGATCCTTCAGAAAAGGGAAACAAATCAACAACTGCTGCTGCTAACGCTGCCTTAACGAAGGAGCTTGGCCTGTAGATTAAAAAGGAAATAGATAAAATGTTGACAACAATACAGCAAATTGTATCCTAATTATTGACAATTGAAACAATCCATTCAGAAAAATAACCATATTGAATAATTTTTATTATAAATTCTATTAAAAATATCTCTTGGTCTCCAGGGCACTTGAAAATATGGTACAGCCACTAATCCGTGTTTATATTAGAAAGGTCTGCTATTCCCATAATATATCATAATGAATATATGTCTTAAACTAGCTATACTCACTTATCTCGATAATGATCAACCACGTGACTAGTACAAATTTCCACAAGAATGTGTCGATCCTGTTTTGAACATAATTTCTTGCAAGAGATGCTTCCCATGACTTTCCTTCCTCTAGAAGACTGGCCTAGAATAGCTTCAACATCCTAAAAATAAAATATGAGAAGAGTGGGAATGGGCCAGTATGTAAACAAGAAAACTAAATTTGTTTGGATGCATAGAATGTTAACACTACTGACACCTATAGACTGAATGGTGAAGTTGCAGTATGGTACCATAAATCACCAACCTATATGCAATTACCTCTGCCATTCAATAAACTTTAATTTTTTATTTTTCTATTATAAACTTATTTCTGTATCATTTTCTGATAACGATCACTTTGAGTCCTCGCAGGGAGATTCGTAACTTCCAGAACTACTGTACAGTAGTTCTTTTATAATGGAAAGTTTAGGGCAATCTCTGGTATTCACAACAAAACCTCTTTTCTCATTCAAGGCATGCACCATACCTTGCTTTCATGAAACAAAAAGTAGCCTCAACCACTATCTAAGATGTTAATAACTACAGTACTTTTCACAAAAAACAATAGAATATCCTTTACTTACAAAATGGATTCGTTTCTGTCGTTTCAAGGGATATGGTGAATGAAAGGGTGAGTAAGATGAACCTTCAAGTGATGTGTCTGCATCTGATTCAATAATCAAGGTATCAACACTAGTACTTAAATCGCCAGTAGTAGAAACATCATCTGCATCTGAGGGAGATGATACATCTGGTATCTCATCTTGATTTAGAGGAAATTGGAAGACCACTTTACTCTGAAACTGGGAGAAAATTAATTTAAAATTAAGTAGGTTATCACTAAATTACTAATTCACCTCCGTGGTACAACTGATGCTGTGTCTATAGAAAAGTGATGCGAGTCGAAATGTAATGAGATCTGTCATTCCCATTATGATTCTTCAAGCAAGTCACATGACGGTGATCAAACAACTGTCTAGGACAAACAGTTTCAATTAAGTCTGCTGTAGTTTCCACAGCACATGCCTGTAAATGTCTCTGGAAGCCTATCGTCTTGAATAAGTTCAGAACAATATAAATATCAGAATTTTTTAGAAGGACACATTGCACACTTCCAAATACTGGTCCATCGTCATTCCACGAGGTGATAACTGCAGTTCCTTCTCTAAATTCATAACCATGAATCTTGGCTGCTCCTACAAAAGTTATCTCTTCTTCTAAACCAATGTTAAGTTTTGCAGCAACTATTTCAGCTGCCATCATGTCTAAAATTGATCCTACTCTTGACAGGGTGGATACTTGCTCCTGATTTAATTCTATGTCTTGATTTTCAAGAGGTTGTTCCAAGAGAAATGCATAACACTGGGCCATTTGGTATTTAACTGCCAGTGTTTTAGCAATGTTCTGCAAATTACAAGACAAATTTGCAAATTTTTTGAATGTTTTGTGTTTTCCCTCGAAACGCATTGAGGTGTACTGATTCAAAGGTCCAAGGAATCGCAATGATCTTGGATAGTGTGTAAGAAAATGCTGTTTTGGAGTAAGGTTCCGATCTGGAAACAATTGGAGAAATAGTTGGTGATGATCTCTGATCAAAGCTTTCAGAACATATGTCGCAGAGAGGCTCAAACTGGGACTCATTATTATCTTAAAAATATCAATCAACAACAGATACAACTCTCATGCTTCACAATCTTCTTCAATTTTATCTCCAATCATTATGGGTAAACTGAAAGCTAGGCACATCATCTGTGAAGCACTTTGTCCACTTGCTTTTCCAGGGTTTGAAAGTGATGATTGTTTCAAAGGACTAGGCTTATTTGACTGGTCAGTGAAACAATAATTAAAACATGAAATTCTACCATTAAGTTCCTCCAAAGTAAACTTTTTTTCCTGAATCAGCTGGTCTAACACTAAGTACATTTCTAACAGTATCACTCCTTCCAAAAAGTCATGCATAACATCAAGAGTTATGTTTTCAACTACATGAAACTCTCCCAGGTCATTTAGAATTGTAGCAAATCTGATACCTGTCTCACTAGGGTCATCATGTTGTAAATCTGCAGCATAATTTTCTACTGTTCTAAGTAGACTGGCATTTTCAACTAATTGTTTTTGCAGTACACTTCGATGCCCCTTGCAAAGTCTACAGTAATATTTTGCTGTAAAGCCACGAACATAGCCTAACATGGTATGTATACCCAAGTTATCGCCAACAACTTGGAACAAAACCGGCCTAACAAGTCCATTGAAATCATCCCCTTCTATATTCAGACATGCATTCGATAACATCTGAATTTCTTCTTTTATTACTTTCACAACACTTTCTATTCCATATTTGGTAATGAGAGATGAGGTGACTAGAGCTGTGAGAAGAATGTTGTTTAATCTGGCCTGATATCTCCTGGGTAGACACAGCACATTTGTATAAAAGGCTGAAATCTTATGTTTTCCTTTCCTTGAACCAAGAGGGTTTGCAGTCTCAAAGTCATCATTGTATAGCAGCAGGGGTATAAGAGGCACTTCACCATGCTGTTGATACCTATTTTTGAACAGAATGCCATCTCGATATGTAACCAGGACATTTGGATCTGCAGATGCTTTAGCTGAAAATATCGCATTCATAACTCCTGGTTGTTCCAGAATTTTTTTAAGTGAAATTGCCAAAGGAATGTACTGAAATGTCTCTTTCTCTTGTTCTTGAATAGGAGCTCCTGTTTTGTTATTTTATTTAGACTTGAAACAGTGGCCTAGAAGTTTTTGTTCAGGTTCAACATATGCAACAATTTGCTTGAAAAGTGTCCTCTGTTGGTATTCTGCTCTCATTTCAGAGAAAGGAGCTTCCCTTGCGTTGGCAAAAATATTGTGAAAGTCTTGCTTATCCTCTTCCTTTCTCAATAGTGTGGACTGCTGGTTACTTATTAATCTAGTAATTTGCATTTCAATATGATCAACTACATTTTCAATTAGGTCCTGTACATCAACTATAATTTTTCCAACTAATGATGAAGGAATAGGTGAGGACTTAAGTCGGGCTGTGAATATTGCAGATGATTTAGCTATGTTGATATCATTTTCCATTGATTCTTCATCATCATCTTCTGCTTCCATTGAAATGGGACTGTTCCTTTCTGGCTCTTGGTCCCCCTGGTCATTAGTTTGTTCTTTATTACCCAAGTGGTGTCTGTTAAGATGCCATTTGTAGCCTTCAGTTGAAAAAAAGAGTGCAGTGCAACCAGCTTGACCACAAATAATTTTACTTGAGTTTTTTGAGTTAATTCCATGGTTATGCTTCAAATGGAAAAATAAGCCTTTGATTCCACCTTCAGTTCTTGTAAGACATTTAAAGCATGTAAAATCCATTGCTGATATACAGGAGTACTCACCTCCTTCTTCCAACCTGCCTGAAATTTTAGTCTGTCACCAATCTTTGGTATCAGATCCCTTATGTCATCTTCTTTAAGCAAAAGAAGTGCAGTTTTGTCAATTCTATTCTCTGAGGGTTATAAGAAAGGAAAATATCATCAGCATGCACACACTATCTACAAATATCACCATATATGAAATATGAAGAAATTCTGACTTAATGAATAATGGTTGTCAAGTTATTGCAGTTTGGAAATTTTGATGTTTGATCCTGTGACCTCATTAATATTCATGATATGACTCCAAAAACAATGAGGTTTATCTACTCACTATGCGCTAGTAAGTATGGCGATGATCAATCATTCCCTTGTTGAGTTATCGTGCAAACATTCTCATAAATATCTTCCAAAATATGTATGATATAAATCAAAATAAAACAGTTTGTGGCGTCACATTTGATCTATCCTTAGCCTAACTGTTATAAGTGTGTAAATAATTAAACAGGTCTTACTTAGCATAGTCTAGTGTATACACTAGACTAGGCTATAGACAGTAGGTCGAAGTTTTTAGTATTTGGACTTTAATAGGATACCACATTTTCATTAATAATTAGGCCTATATCGTTTACACGAATAACACTATATGGTGAAAAACACGAAAACGATTCATAACATTTAACATCGACTAAACCACTGTGTTAAACTCAGTAGCAGTTTAGTTGAATACTGGTACTAGTGTTAGTATTAGGCCTACGGCAGAACTAGTTTAGCCTTAGGCCTACACTAGTATAGTACAAGTATTAATAACGCTAGCCTAGTATAAACCTAACGTTGGCCTATGAGCCTAACGTTATACTGTCACTGAGGGTCTCAGTGCCCACATAAGTTCATACTTTTTACCACTACACTTACCGATAAACGTTTCATGTAGAGACTCGACCTTGTTTGTTTTCAAGAAAATCAAGACAGCACTGTTTTCGATATCTGCCATGGCGTTAGCTGTAATCTTGATTACTACGCCACCCTGCCAGGGATCGTACTATGCATGACGTGTTATGTAGTGTGTGTTATAGATGCTGCACTGACATACGTACAGTTAATGTACATATATGTGTACGCGCGAATTTTTTACTCAGTGAGCGGTAAAGTTATAAACAAGTTGGTTAAACGTCGGACTGTGAAATGTACATACTTATTGGAATGGCCCAAAATCTGCCAGGGAACCAACTTAAGGGTACAAACTAACCAATTAAGTGCACGGGTGTCCTATACCATTCTTTTTTAACCAACGTTTTAAGAGTGTAGGAGGGTTTGGCAAAACTAGAAAGAGAAATACTAGTTGGGACAGAGCAAAAGTCTTGACAATTACATTACGTCCCATAGGGGTCAGATCCCTAGATGACCACAAATTAAGGCAATGTTTAAGTCTGGAGAGCTTAGCCACGTAGTTCAAGCGAAACAAGTCATTTCAATCACTCGTAAACGAAATACCTAAAAAGTTAACTGGACCCTGAGTGACATTAACATTGAAGGTGTTTACAAAATGTGGAGTACGAGTAATGAACGGGCCTAATGGGAATAAGTTTGACTTTAAGAAATTAATTGATAGACCAGACGCAAGTTTCAGTCTATTGAGGATACGCAGAGTCTCGTCAATAGATTCTCTGCTACCATCAAGGAAAAACGTCGTGTCGTCGGCATATTGCATAATTTTTACTTCCCTGTTGTAAATAGTGATACCTTTAATGATAATATTATTCTGAATCCTTAAAGCCAAAATCTCAGCAACTAGAATAAACAAGTACGGAGTCAGGGGGCAGCCTTGCCTGACCCCTCTTTGAACCGGGAAGAAACCTGTAGAGTGACCATTATTGCAAACACATGCATTACTATTGTTATAGAAGACTTTGACCCAATTTTAAAGCTACCGTTAAACTGGAAGTAGGAGAGTGTGCTGTCAATAAAGTTCCATTCCAGTTTGTCAAACGCTTTTTCAAAATCGACTAGAAACAAAAAACCGGGGATATTATGGCTAGATGTATAATCTAAAAGGTCTAAGACGAATCTGATATTTTCTCCTATGAATCTATTTTGGAGGAAACCCGTTTGCTGCGGCCCAATAAGTTTTTGAATAACCAGTTTTAGTCTATAGGCAATCGCTTTCGCACCGATCTTATAGTCGGTGTTAAAAAGGGTGATTGGGCGATAATTATTTAAAGAAATGGAATCTTTGTTAGGTTTTAAGATCAATGTTACTACGCCTCTAGATTGCTCAGCAGTAAGCTTGCCTTTTTCAAAACCTTGGTTAAGGGAGTCTACCACTAGTTGTCCTATTAAATGCCAGAAAGTTTTATAAAAATTAGCGGAGAGACCATCACTCCCGGGAGCTTTATCATTAGTCATAGAAGTAATGGCTTGAGAACATTCCTTCAACGAGAGTTGGCCGTCGCAAGATGCCAGATCCTCAACTGGTACCTGCTGAATAGGGAGTTCATGGAAAAAGGTATTAGGAAAGCACTCACTGGAACTTTATAGGGTCTTGTAAAATTGTTTAATCTCGAGAAGGATATCGTTGTTATCAGAGAGGAGTTGATCATCACCGTTTTGAAGTTTATGAATAGAATTTAGGGATTTGTTTCTCTTTTCTAAATTTAGAAAATATTTTGTATTTTTTTCTCCTTCTTCCACCCACCTTGCTCGCGATCTAATTATCGTACCCTGGAGCTTGTAATTGTAGTAAGAAAGGAGTTCACATTGAGCAGATTTAAGTTGAGAGCGAATTTCCGAAGACTCGGCTGTATAAAGCTGTTGCTCAAGAACAGCAATTCTATCAATAAGCTCTTTTTCTTTGCTCCTACGTTCTTTAGCCCTCTGCTTAGAATACTTAATACTAGCTGAACGGATTTTAAATTTCAACAATTCCCAACGATCCGAAGCGTCGCTACGCATATTGTTAGAAACTCCATCATGAATAAGATCGTTGATAAGGGAGATATAGTTGGGGTCATTGAGTAGAGAATTGTTTAGTTTCCAATATCCCGGGCCTTTACTTAAAGAAACAGTCGCAAAAGTAAGACAAATAAAAGAATGGTCTGACTGAATACCGGGAGAGAAGATCACGTTTGACAGTGCATGACAAGTATGTGTAGAAACTAGGAAATAATCGAGCCTGCAATGAATACCGGGAGTAACATTAGAACTCCAGGTGAAATTTTTAAGAAGTGGGTTTTTTTCTCTCCAAATATCAACAAGATCATGAGTGGCCATGAGATCGAAGCACTTTTCCCTTGCTTTAAAATTGGTTCTAGGGTTCCCCCCTTTTTTATCAAGCTCTAAGTTGAAGACTAAGTTTAAATCCCCTGCAAATATAATGTTATCACCCTGAAACCTGCCTAAGACAATAGACGCGTCCATAAAAAAGCTGGGATTGTCAGTATTAGGGCATAAATACATGCAAGCGTAAAAATACGATTATGAACTTCAATATCCATTATTATAAATCTACCAAATGGACTAAGTTCCTGCTTAATAATATTAAAAGTTAAACTAGGATTGATAAGAATACAAACTCCTCGACTTGCAGTAGTCCCATGCGAGAATAAAATACTTCCACCCCATTCCATTTTCCAGTATTTCTCATCGGTAAGACAGCTGTATGTTTCTTGTAGGAGGATTATGTCCGATTTGCGTCTGTGGAGGTACGCAAATAGTTGTCTCCGTATTCTGGCTTGTCTGAGCCCTCTTCCATTAAATGAGATAAACTTTAAATCGGTGGCCATTGAATGACAGAAAAAATGTCTGTGTTCAGGTTGTAGGGCTCAATATTATAGTATAGGTAGAACACGCAGGATGAAAAATTCGAAAACATGATGTATCTGTTGAAAAGTTCAAACGGAGGGTGAAAAGTGAACAAATTAAAAGTCAATCCAACTGGATAGGAATAACGAAGCATCGAAAGAAACAAATCGATGTTGTCACTACGGACCGTTGAAAAAATACGACACAATATTGTGGAGAGCAAAAAAAGAAACATTGGTGATGACTGAAAAATGGCTCAGATGGCAATGTTAAGCTAGGAAATATCTCAATACAGCAATGACAGGAAGAGCAAATAAACAGGAGACAGTTAACATAAACCTCAATAAATTCTGAGCCGAATCCGTGGGTGGCAGAGGCTTCTACTATTCAAAATCGAAAGGTTTTCCGTTCTCCTGTCTCCAGCAACTTCCGCTAAAGCGCAATCTAATACCCTGGTGGAACATCTAATTTACCTTTACGGTCCATCTTCTCTTTTCCTTTAAATCCATTTTTGTTAAATCGTCAATTATATAGTAGTTCTCTGATTGTAGTGATTGTCGAGCATTTCGGAGAATAGCTATTTTATCTTGGTAAAAAGACACTTTTACCAGCAGGTGACGCTCTCGCCCTTGTCTGCCATCACGATGGGCCCTCTCAATTTTACAATTTGCGATTCCGGCTTTGGCGAATACATCGGTAGCTAATTTTATACAATCTTCGTCCTTGATGAGATGAGATTTAAGTCCAACAATTCGAATATTGTTTCGGCGTGAAAAACGTTCCAGTTTGTTGATCATATTGGCGTGATCATCTTTCATCTGAGTGTGCTCATCACGTGACTTTTTCAAGGATGTTATTTCTTGCCGTAAGTAGGCGTTATCTGCCTTCAAAGCGTCCAATTCTTTCCGGTGTTCTTCAAATATTCTGGAATAGTCCTTTCGTATTTTAACGAGTTCAGAATGGATGGCCTCAATTGCAGAGTCAATGCCCCCAAACCTGATTCTCGGGTGTGGCTTCTTCTGGTTCTGTGCACTCTTCCTCTATGGTAGGTTGACTTCTACTGCGTAGGCTAGTGGTTAGGCTTGACAGTTTTTGTTGCACAGCAAGCTCTGTCATTTTCTTCTTTCCCAAACTTTCTGCTGGTCTTCCCCTTTGCATTTTAATCAGTATATGGTGTCGAAGTAACAAAATATGATAACAGGAGATCAAAATCCCTCGATAATATATCTACGAAAGTCGAAAAAAATCGACGATAGAGCCCAAAAACTAACGAACTGCTTAGTCCAGCATACACATTCCGTAAAAAGTGAATATTTTAAGAGGATGTTGGTAAGAGAGGGGTGGAGGGGTAGGTAGGGGTAGTTTAAACGTTCTTTGTTTAGTTTATTGTTAAATTTCAACTAAGAAATATGTTTTAGAATGACAGGAATGTTTATAAGGATCAAACAAGAGTTATATACACAAAGTAAGTGGATTTTAATAATTCTAGTGAGTATAATGAATATTCTAAAATAGATTTTTAGAGTTTGATAAGGACTTAATGTTACCTTTGAAGGTGAAACCTCCCCCAAAAAGAAAATGTTCA
>KN882411.1:11498-32815 GCA_000934455.1 Apostichopus parvimensis | reverse complement strand
ATAGGTAAACGAGCCACGTGCCCGCTGTACCCCTCAAATGTTGTCAGTAAACGTGTCAAAGTAACAATGGAAACAGATATTAAGTGGGTCAGTAGGTGTACAGCAGTGACTACGAATCATCCATTGTGTAAATCCTTCACACAACATATTTTTATTTGGTGATACGCCGTGTAATTGCATACGTTGCGGTCATAGTTTTTGGTTATTCTTTGTAAGATTTACTTTAAATTAGCAAACTTGCTTTCATTGGTTTTTTAATGTATCCCCACATGCTGTAATGTTAAGCATTCGAAGGAAACTTGAATAGAGGAGAGTTTATAGACATAGGGCTAGGAGGCGGGGGACTAAGGGAGGGGGGCTGCAGACCCCCCCCCCCAACCAAATATTTTTGTGAAAATTCGGGCGATATGCTGAGAATTTGTCGGGCACCTACTAAAAGAAAAATAAATTGCAATGATGTAGCTAAAGGAAATCAATAGTTTAAAAAATCTCCTTGGTAATTAAAATAAAGTTCTAAGCTTGCCCGACTAAATCGCCATTTCGGAATAACACGGCAAATTATTGTATGTAATTGATATGTGTATTAACATGTTGAACGCGCGCGGAGCGAGCGAATAATTTTGGTTATATTTTTCGGGCAGGTCGTTGCAGCGAGAACTTAAGTTTTTGGTTTCGATGATAACCTCTGCATTCATGATGGCATATGTATATGCCCGCGGGCGTGAAGGTGTGCGTTTGTGACGCCCAGCTTGTAAACACGATATCTTGTAAACACGATATCTGAAGAAGGGAAGGTTGGACCAATCTCGTAATTATTGTGTAGAAGAACCACTTTAAGTACAAGAAGCCTATTGTTTTTGGAGGTCAAATGTAATTTGTGGTCATCAGTAGTCAAACTGTGAAAACATTGTAAACACGATATATCAAGAAGGTAAGCTCGGACAGATATCATATTTAGTATGTAAATGTACAATATTGAGTACAAAGAGTTCAATGGTTATCGGAGTCACCAGGGGTCAAATTGTGGGAACCTTGTAAACATGATATCTCAAGAAGGAAAGCAGGACCATACCTCATATTTGGTTTGTAGAAGCAACACATTGAGTACAATACGCCTATTGTTTTTGATAGAGGTCAAAAGTTAAATTGTATAAACCTTGTAAACATGATATTGAAAGAAAGGAAGCGTGGACAGATCTCATATTTTGTTTGTAGATGAACCATATCAAATTTGAGAGGGCCTAATAATGCTTTAGTTGACCTCAAAGGTCATTTGGAGTCAACATGTCAAATTGCGAAAGCCCTGTAAACATGATATAGCAAGAAGGTAACCTTGGGCAAATATCATATTTGGTTTGTACCTGTGTGGTATCAAATTAAACTTTGGAGCCTATTATTGCTTTTGATGGAGGTCAAAGGTCATTTGAAGTCAACAAACTCCAAATATTTACTTCACTCCTCTCTTACCTGTCTCTCTACACAAACGCACCTTTCTAGTCATAATATCGCAAGGGAAGCTTGGACAGATCGCATATTTGACCAGTATGTTATTTTACCACAGTGAGTACAACTAAGAAGCCTAATCTTGTGGGCGGAGGTCAATTGTCGTTTGAGTTCACCAGGGGGCAAATTGTGAGAACCATGTTTTACACAATATTTCAACAAGGACTGATGTCATATATGGTGTTCTGATGTATCTATCACATTTAGTACAAGAAGCCTGTTGTTGAGGTAAATGGTCATTTCAGGACAGCCTGTGTCATTGTGCATTTATTGTTTGTCACATCACACTGCTTTTCACTCGGTTGATCTTTAACGGGGAAACCCCTTTAATGAATAAAATAAACTTAAATTATTCATTTTCAATGAGGTAGCAGCGGACAGGTTGACACACGAACGGTTTGTTAGATACAATATGAACTATTTAAAGTTCAAAAATATTTCCATTATATTATCTACATATGTACAGTAGGTTGTTATGTCCGCTGTAGCCGTTACATTGTTTAAAAAACTAATGAAAGACTCCAAAGCGCCTCTTCCCACCATTCAATAAATAGAAACAACCAACAGAACGATTGTAAAGACAAATATTTAACATGAAAACAATAATAGCAACAATTCGATAAATATGCATTCATTATGCTAATAAGATTAGAGGTAGGTAACCTATATATTTCCTTTCCATGTGCCGGAGTATATTGGTTTTTCACTGAGCTAGGCAATACATATATAAGGTTGAGACGATACTGAGCTATACTTGGAGATATTAATTTGATATCATGTGTTACCGATTAATCCAGATCATTTTCAATTTAATGCTCGCCAAACTCAACTTGTTGTAGTAAGGAATCTTACAGACAATAGGTTTGTACACGCACATAGTCCTTCTCTTAGATTCTGAAGTAAACAACATATTATCAGGCTGTCAAATATTCTTTTCACATAATACATACTTGGTTTATTAATAAGTAAGGTCTCGGCATTTGGGTTAGTTGAGACAGACTAAAATACTGCTTGGCTTGATGAGTCGCAATATTGGAAGGAGAGGGTGTTATAACGAATTTCTCCTTGAACAACATTGATGTATTTCACCAAACTAATAGCAATCATAACAAACATAATGAATAATCATATGCTACGACAACGGTCCAATGTTTCACACCATCCCTCTACCCCTACCACCAGCTCAGTAAGTTCATATCGGCCTTTGCAAGATCTGTGTGTGGTCGATATTTAATGGTTTCAGTCTGAAAATAGTAATATAAGAAATATATGAAGAAAAAAAACCGGATTGTTAAAAAAGAGGTAAAACGAGTGTTTAAACTCCCCACATGTCACAGCACAATCAATAGATCTTTCGTCTATGAACTTGAAGGTCAATTTACCAGTATAAATACTGAGTGTAGACTTCACTGCAAATGTTTGCGATGAAACCATCCATTTACCGTCACAGGATCGACAGAGCCGTGAAAGAAGGGTGGGAGAGGGATGGGGCGTGGGGTGGGGGGGGGGTGATTGGGCACATGCTCTGCCACTATTCTGATGACCCTGAAAATGGTATTAATAATAATTATTATAATTATAATTGTTGTTATTATTTTGTGTTTATCTTTTTACTGAAATAACCCAAGAGGACCAGTTGTTGCGCCAGTAAAATATGTTTTGCATGTCCTCGACCCTCCTACCCATCTCCTTTCCATTCTTCCTCCGTTTCAGTGCAACTTTTTGCAGGTTTTTCATCTCGCCATTTCTTTGAAAAAAAATAATTTGTAGCATCTTAATTCTTAAACTATTTTGAGATTAAGAAACAAATTTCCCCTTTAAGTGTCATTAATTCTATATTTCATATTTTACAATTGAACTCTCAGACAATCTCAGACATTTTAGTTCTCATTTAAAGTGAGACAGATTCATGAGGACGAACTATAAAATCAAAACATTTACCGAAAGTAACATACGATATAAATCACGTGATCCGAGCATGCGGTTGTTACTAATAACATATATAACTCCGTTTGTTGTGTACAATGTTGTATATATACAAGTCTAAACCACTTTAAATTAATTGTAAAGTTAAACATATAAACAAATGAACCAATTCTGATAATGTGGACGGGTACATATTTCACAATTAGTATCAACCACATACAATTGCTCATACAGCAGTTCAAACTATCATCATATATTTTTCGTGGAATCTTTGAAATACAGACTTTTGATTATAATTCATTCTGATCATAATGATCAACCAGATGTGATTTACTTCCTTGTTATTTTTTGTTTACTTTGTTTATCTTCATTTATTTGGTAAACAATAAACCTGACTAGGAGGACATTCATCTACGTCTTCTACATCTAACACGATGAATACTCTACTTCTATCCATAGGTTGCATCGGTACGAGCTGCCACACACTATTCCGGATGGATCCATTCCATCATCCGTGCAAACAAGAAAAGTGAAAGGTATGGTCACAATGACGTCATAATAATCACAGTTAAAGTTTCTTACATTTATTTAAAGGTTTTACCAACTATGTGAATGTCTGTTGACTTGTTGATCGTTGTTGATTCACATAAACGAGAGTAATTAATCAGCAACACATGACTGCAATAGTGTACGACGGAGAAAACCAACACTGAGTCTTGTGATGGTAAACAACGAACCGAATACTAGAAATATAACAAATTTTAATATTGCTAAGCTTGGTTGATCAAAGATTTAACTCATATTCCGTTCATTTTGCTCTTTTGAGATCCCTGCCCTATAAGATGTTTGGGTGAGTAGCCATCATTTGAATGCTTTAAATGTTTTTACCAAATGAAGTGGTATCACTTTCGGCAACTGAATTACACTGCGACAATGATTGTTTAAGATTCTGGAAGGCTTTGAAGTAATGTTGTGCTTTGCCCTTCCAATGAAAGTACATGTTCCACTACCAATCGGAATTTTTCATTCCTCCCCCGGCAGCGATTTTTTCCCCAAACAGGTTTACCTATGAGCGTAAAATCCTGCCTCCTGATTGGTTCAGAGGTATACGCATCATGAATATTCATAAGCTGAGCTCACAGCACTGTGGCTGAGCTGCAAACGCCTAGTATATGTATTACGCATGCGCGTGGACTTCAGTTTCGCTGGCCATTTAGGGTGTACAACATGTATGTGAGCTGTGGTGTGCGGGGATTTTTATTGGGGGAAGTGTTGTCTGTGCGTTTGTGAACATTTATGGTTGTTCTGGTGCATGTTTGGTGTGTATAGTTTTCCACATATTTTTTTTACACTGCGGATTTTTTGACAAATAGTTCACTTACAGTACACACACTATTATTCCAATTTCACACATAGGCTATACATACAAACACTCTCTCTCTCTCTCTCTCTCTCTCTCTCCACCTCTCACTTTATTTCTCTCTTTATCTCTCTATCTCCGCCCCCCCCCCCTCTCTCTCTCTAAACACACACCCACCCACCCTCATGTATTTACAAACACATAAGCAACAAATGCACACACTAGCTGTCAAGAATACACAATAGACACACACAATGAGTATGAATTATCTTATCAGGATGGTCCTTGAAGACAGGAGATGGTTGGGTGTGGGTCAAAGCCACTGTGTTGCTCTGGGCATGATATCCTGACATATCAGCGGTTCTGGTTCCTTTGTGACAGAGGAACCTGGTCAAAGAAAACAAAGGACACAAAGTAATACATACAGGCTCTACACATGTCAAAGACAAGCTTTTATTATTAATTTGCATACCAAGTGCACATTATACTGATTTATCTCTAAACATGAGTATCTGACTAAGTCCTTTTTCAATCTTTTATATATCTTCAAACTTCTTTTCTCAAGATCATCCAACTTAAATAAGAATCAAAACAATATTTAAAGGACTTCCATTTCATTGCATTAATTTGGGCTTTCAACAATAAATAAAAACAGCAGGTTCATAATCTTTGACCTACTTTTATGAATTTATACTTGATATGACATGCACAGGATATGATTTTACATTTTCTTTTATTAAGATGCAATCCTCATACTCATTTATTTCACTGCCTCTGTCAACTTAAATTGAGACTCCATATATATTGCATGCATGTGTCACTGCTTTTGAGACTAATTCAGAATACATAATAACATAACCTGAAATTTCTTAGCCACTTGCATGTACTGACACTATATACTGACAATTTCTAAGCATTAAAAAAATCCCAATTTTAATTAAAACCTGAACTCTCACTATTTATTCTCAGATTCGAAATTATACATCAATACTCTATGTGCAAGAATTTAGCATGACCTTTCACATAAAAAAGTAGTATGAATTTTTACCTTAATTATTTTCAAGATTTTGTTCTATTAATAATCTTTCTTTGTCAATACAATATAATTACAAGTATGTATTACTCTTACTGAAATCTATGAAAAATGTCACTATTTTCTTAAATGAACAAAAGTTATCTTGAATGAACTAAAATCTAAATTAGCCATATTAAATCATCAGTCATTAAAATGACTATATGCGTGAGATAATATCTTATTTGAAAATGTACTCATGCCTCCATTTATTTTCTTCAAAAGTCATAATGTGCCTTCATTCTATCCTACAAGACTATTTTGTGTCTCATATAAGTTCCTAACAATTTTCATAGCATTTGTTGAGCATTATGCCTATAACTTAATTAACTCACTTCAAATCTAACTTGGTACAATTTACTTGACAGAAATTGTTTATATGCCAGTGATTGAAGTATTTGTGTGCTCACAATCACATTTGGGAAACATTAAAGGAGAATGAAACCCTGGGGAAAAATCAATTTTATGAAAAGAGAGGATAGAGATAAGCAATTTAAAAAGGTTCCATCAAAATCGGTTACAAAATGAGAAAGTTATGAAAGTTTGAATAGTCTCAATTTACGTTCTATGGCGATCCTCAAATTGGCAATGTTGCTTCAAAGGTACAGGTTTAGTAGTACAATGCTCCATATGTTTTGTACACACAATTCATATATTCCCCATTATCTCTGAAGGTGCAGCTTGTCTCCTTCTTTGCTCAAGATATACATGGGAAAATGTATTTGACAACATACATGATGTATGTTGAGTTCACAAAAAGACAAGCAGCATCTTTAGAGATAATGGAGAAAATATTAAATTTTGTTGTGTACAAAACATAATGAGAATTTACAACTAAAGCTTGGCAGCATTTGTGATGTTATTGTGGACAAGTCTCTTTTCATTTTGTGCATATTTTTTTTTAATTGATTTATATTAAATTCTTAGCCAGGAATCAACATTATTTTTCCCAAAGTGGCAGAATCAATCTAGCAATGTCATACTCAAACATTGAATTAAAAGAATCTATACTTTTCTTGAAAATGAAGAAAATGTTAAATTCTGTGCACAAAATGAATGGAGAGTTGTCCACAATGACATTAAAGATGCTGGCAAAGTTGCCAATTCAAGGATCCCCGTAATAAGGATTTAATTAAACTTTGAAAGTTCATAACTCTTGAACAAATTGCCCGCTTTCGCTCAAACTTTCACGAACTAACTCTTCTTGTTCTTCTTTATTCACTGAAAGCACACTGATGTCTGGGTTTCATTTAACTGTCTAGCTGACTATACATGTAACTACCACTTTGAAGATTTATTTTGACCAATTCCTTCATTGTTTGTTACAAACTGACAGAGAGAATGTGTGACTTTCCTTGGTTTCTTTTTTGGAATCAACTGGGAACTGTCCACTGTCTTTCGCTTTTTCAATTCTCTTAGCTTTCGGCCAGTGTGAATGCATCTTCGGCCCAAAGAACAGTTTTACGTCGACTAACAGCAGCTGGCTGAACTTTGATGGCCACTCCCTTCCTTCGACCCTGTTTCATTTTCTTTGAAGAGGTCATAACCAGGGAAGCACCAGTGTATTTACCGTAGGTCTTCAGGGCACCAACAAGGGTAGAATTTGTTTTCAAGGAGTTGAACTGTTTAACAAAGGATTGGACAGGCTCACTGAGTTCTTCCGGATCGCGCCTGAGCATTGCAATTAGTTGACTGCCACAGTCATCAATAGCAGCTTCCAGAGAGGCTAATTTATCATTACAGGGTGGTTCACCTCCATCAACATTTGACTGCAACAGACCACTGCCCCTCTTATCGAACTTATTCTGCAGCATCAACTGAACATTCAGAGACTCCACAGCCGCATTGGAGCTGGATGGAGCTGCAACTGAAGCAACAGAAGGGCACTCGGATTCAACTACATTATCATCATCACTCAGACTACCCACTTGCAGACATTGAGAATGTCATCTTTTTGACAGCAAAAAGCAGCTGTGGTCTATGCTCCTTCCTAGTGTGATTCTTTCCTTCCCACAGGAATCTCCACACCGCCTGCAGCAAGTGGAAAACACAAAGAATCAACGTAGCATCTGCAAAAACTGCTGCCAGGCTCTGCCTTTCTGCCTCGCTATCATCAGACGAAAAAAAAAACACGAGGGCCAAGTGTGCCACGGCCAAAAAAAGCATCTTTTGGTATGATGTCTAAGTACAGTTTCAATGCCAGGGTAATGCAGTCCCTAGACTCAGAGGTCACAATCAGGCTTCCCAGGGGCAAACCACCAGCAGCACTGTGGGTCAAGAGCACAAATACCCTGCAGTCATATCGATCCATGCCCCCCGAAGCATCGGTAAAGACAAGTTATCCGCTGTATTCATGCTTCTGACTGCAACGTTTTATGAGCAGAGAACATATAGCGATGGTAATCTTGTTGTTGACCTGATCGATCTTGGCACATACTTCACCCACCTCACTGTTGTTCCCTGCAATGGCAGCCTCAAGGTCACTCAACATTTTCTCGCCACTTGCATCACCATATGCCTTGTCAAAGATCTTCCGGTACAACCTGGAATATAAAAATATAAAAATTAATAAATGGTGACTAAACATGGTAAATGTTTTAGAATACTAATTTACATCTTCCTACTACAAGATGTTATTCAGACATACGCATGACTGAGAGGACCAAGAGAATTTTACAATGATAGGCAACATAATGCATTACAATGAGGATTTATTTGAAAATACACATATTTGACCATTAATTCCAAATTTCTTCAGTTATGTTTTATGAATTCTTAAATGGGCAATGCCATGAAATTGTCTACATAGATTCATTTTTTTAAGTTATATTTTGATTCCTTAAGTCCTCAATTGATGTGTTATATTAAAATGTTTGACCATTGACCTGTAAATGATATCAAACTTATTCAACAATGCCAAAAGATCTTGTCTGCATATGGCAATGTTACAGAGAACACATATTAAATGATGCTATTTGAGGTTCTCTGCATTTCAGGATGTTCTTCCTGGTTCTCGCAATAGGACTTTCAAAGGCCTCTGCAACCAAAATGCAACCAAAATGCAAGTTGATTCCCGTTGGTGTGCAGGATTGCATACAACTCATATTTTGCTATTCAAATATCTTTACATGTTTCATGGATTTTTGAGCAATTATTCTTTCAACCTGCTCAGCTCCATCCCAAAAAAAACCTCCAGATCTCATGCCTTCAACGACATCAACTGGCAATCATTAGTGAGCTATCAATCGACGGTGGTATGTAATAGCTTTGCCAGAGCTGTTCAACTGTTTACAGTACTAACATAGGAGTTGTTATGTCAGACATGTATCACCAGTGTAAGAGTCGGGTTTGAACAATTCCTAGCACACTCTTAAACAGAGCAGAGACAGCACAGCAGACATTTTGCATGGATGAATATCTTTTAACTCCTTGTAACCAGGTTTCAATAATGAGTCACTGCATAGTTTTGTTGACCATCCAAATTCCATGCAAATTATACCAAGAACAAATATTCATGTAGTCACATATAGCTCAACATCACAAAGTATTCACACTAAATATAATTTTGGAATTGTCCAAAATCGAGGGTATCTTGATGGATTTCCATTAAATCTAGATGGATTCTTGACTGCGAGCAGTCGAAATTTATGCCTCCGCCATTGCAAGATCAGAAATATATTACACACCTAACTTCTTAAATTTTCAATTATTGACCTTTGTGACCTTTGACCTTGTGACCCCAAATCTTATCAGATGTACAGTCACTCCCATACATGCATGAGCCAAGCTTGAAGATGATCCCTCAAAGGATTATTTGGTTATTGCGAGAACAAGATATTGTCATGTATGTAATGACCTGTGGCCTTTGACCTTTGAACTTGTGACCCAAAAATCTAATCATTTCATCCTCATCACTCACATAATTATGCATAAATGGGCCAAGTTTGAAGTAGGTCCCTTAAATGGTTCTTAGTTATCGCGAAAACGAGATATTTTCAGGTATATCATGACCTCTGTGAACTTTGACCTTATCACCCCAACAACTAATCAGATAATCGTCACTCCTATATGCATACTTGCACCAAGTTTTAAGTTGATAAGTCAAACGGTTCTTTAGTTATCGCGAGAACGACCCGATAAAACATAATGCCTCCGGCAACCACCTACGATGGGCGGGGTCATAAAAAATGACATTAATCAATGACATCTTTTTTTGTGGTGGGGGGGGGGAAGACTATAATATGAATTCTCACCTGTGACAGAATTGTATGTCTGGACACTTTGCACGGTCAGCAGCTTTATACACATAATCTTGGTCATACTGTAGTTGCAGATCCAGTTTGTGTGTGTTCAAAGCTGATGCAGGTAAATGGCCTTTAGAGAACAAGTCTTTGAATTTCTCAATCGTCTCCTTGCTGACATCTCTGTGCTTCAGTGTATCGGCACTATCATTCATGTGGTTATGGGTGTGAGAGATCTTGACAACAGTTTGATAGGCTGGCAAGTGAAGATCCCTACTTTTGGCCCTGAAATTGACAATGAAAGATATAAATTGCATTCTTGAAGAACGGAAGTAACCGATGACTTTTAACCCCTGGCATTTTTATTCAATGCAAACTGAACCAAACAATTGAATACTGGAATACAGGCAAGCAAGCAGTCAACATGCCATTTTATTTTCTCTGAGTTAAAGGACCACGCCTAGATATACATATAGCTTGCTCCAGTGGCCACCCTACACAATCATAATTTCAATTTGAAAGATAATAGACAATCAACCATCAGAAGTCAAATATGTTTTCAAGTTTTGAAAATGCTAAATAGTAGAGCCTACTAAGAAAGCCTGTGAGATAATCGTGCCAAATTTGATTTTTCTCTTTCTCTAACTTTTTTATATTGGGGGGCACTTAATCAATAAAAATTTGGTTTCATTTTTTTCGACCACATTTAGAATTTCAAAATGGCCGCAATATGAAATTGCATTTTGACCCATACAGTGTACCTCAGGTTTTAAGCATGTAGAAGGTTTAAATTTGGGGAATTTAAACTTTTGATTTTTGATTTCCATGTCATGCAGAAAGGCAGTAACTTTGCAATCCAAAATGTTTGCCATAATGGTTGCCATAAATGTACATGTATCGATGTTTTATACACATTGAGTAGTGAGATAACAAGTTATGCAGTCTAATGTAATTGAACAATGGGACTAGGTTGGCATATACATGTATGCCTATAATATCAATCACTAACTTAATTTTGAGTTTTCACATGACTTCCAAAGCAAACATTTTCAACTTGCTATTATTTTGACTTTTTAAAATCGTTTTTTAACATAATACACAAAACTTCATCTTAATTTTTTTCATAATACACAAGTCTATGGAAGCGATTTAAATCAGAGATTTAAAAAAAAATATGGGTGATTTAAATCGCGCTTTAAATCGCGATATAAATGGCACCAACCTTGGTAATGATTAGCTAAAGTTATAACATCTTTAATTCAGGAACGGCATCACCTACTGCACTGGAAATGGTATAATTTTATTCAGTAAAGAGAAACTGCTAAAGTGTCTCCTAACGGAGACAAGTCCCTTCTTGTAGTCTTGTCTTCAATTCCTTCCAAACATCCCTGAATCAGACACTGTAGTTCATGTAACTTGTTCACAATATTGGGGGTCAATGCATGAATTAGTTTGTAGCAGTTACTAAACACACAAGCATTGCACTCTTATATTTATAAAACTTACCTGCTCAGTCTCCCAGGAATCTTTTTTAACAGTCACAGCTAGATTCGCTGGACAATTCGTGTTCTTTGACGACATCTTCTGACTTGCTGTTTCAGACCAAGGAAGAGTCTTGTGTTGGCAACGGTAAAAAACCTTAAACAGATTCACCGATTTATATTTTAGCTTTGTTTCTTCAACAAGAAATGTCACTTTGGTGAGCTGTTGGTATTTTACTAGCCACAGTTTAGCATCATCTTCATTGGAAATGTCAATTCTGAATTCTGCCTCATATTTGCAGTCTGCAACCTTTTGATAATTGCAAATGTGGTAGGCATAGTCAGGTGGAAGGGCTTCCCGTTATTTAAGAAAGAAGTAAGACATGTTTAGTTGTTTTTGTTTGAAGAGTCAGGGTTGACTAAAGTTGTGCTTCACAGATGAGGATGACGAGAATAAAATGAATTGCGGTTTGTAAGCACTTGGTCTACTAGCAGATCGATTCTCAGATTGTCTAAGACCATCATGGCTAAACCAACTTAAGTCTACTATCAATTTGGTCCAATTGCCATTTGTCCAACCATCATTTGGTCTAAATACTCATTTGTCTTAACTGTCATTTAGTCTAATGTCCACAGATGGTCTAAGTTCCACTTCGTCTACTAACTTTTACGCACTTTGTCAAATGAAAATTTGGTTCATAAAAAGTTCATCTAATCATAGACTAAGTGGTGCTAGACCAAGTGGATATTAGACAAAATGAGTATAGCCTCACAAGCCCTAACTGGAGATTAGACAAAATGGTAAATAGGCTAAGTGGCAATTAGACCAAGCAAATGGTTAGTAGATGAACTGGTTGTAGACGAACTAGGATTGTACCATGTCGGATGAGACAAAACGAAAAGTAGACATAGTGGGTGCAGACCAAGTGGCAATTTGCCTGATATGCTTTTTGATGTTGGTAAAGCACAAGAGCCTGTACTGTGTCCCCACCCCCACTTATGTTTCAATGTTTATGACAAATCAAATGGCAATTCTACTTTCATGGGCCTCCGAGGCATTGACATAACGTTAGGTGTAGCGGGAAACAGGCTGCGTGGAACATTTTAGGTCTACAAGTATAACCCAACTACTGCATCCAAAACCTCACCAAGCAGTGCAGTTCAAAATATTGCCAGAACGAAATATAAGCAGCTCAGTTCCTCCCATTTTATAGCATAACCCCTGTGACCTTTGACCTCAACATCCCAAACTTTAATCATATCACTGGCACCTCTAACGTTATGCATACACCAAGCCATGATTGAGCCTTTGATGGGGTATCATAACTTTAGTCTAGATCTTTTATTAGACTAAGTTAGAACAGGTGATTTCATGCATTTTACGTGTATGACTCCTGTGATTTGATCTCATCATAACCCCCAAATTTAATCATCTGTTCCCTTTTCCATTATGAACATATCCTGAAAGTTAGGCCTAATATATTAATAACGAAACAGTGACAAGCTAAGGTCACGTGACCATGTAACGTTACTGTCTCACTCATACATACACACATCAATTAACTAGACAATCAAGTACTTAGTTAAATATAGGCCTAGACCTAGGCTAAGTAGACCCTACGTTAGGCCTAGATCTAAACACTTTCTGACCAAATTCGCCTATAGGATGGGCCGATTTACAATTTCACAATAATATTGTTGTATTTACATAAAGGCTTTTATGGTTCTTGCAGAAGAAATCGGTAATCTCTTCTTTGGAGCGACAAAAATTGCAGAGAGTTGTAGACGCCGCCATAATTGCTCATGTAAAAGTTACAACTTTGAACCAATCACTTTGCATGCATGCAGTTGCATGCTATGAGCAGCTTCGACTTGTGTCACGCTCATGCGTAATACTACTAGTATATTTGCAGCTCAGTCATGAATATTAATGATGCGTATACTTCTAAACCAATCAAGAGGCAGGATTTTACGCTCATAGATAAACCTGTTTGGGAAAAAAATTCGCCTCCGGCAAACACACACACAAACATACACACACACCCGCAGAAACTATTCTTTCAATCTGAATTACAGAATAAATCTGCAAAGTCTAACTTAATTCTTGTCCAAGCAAACGAAATCAACACAATGCTTGACACAGTCCTAAGTTTAGTTACATACACAACGGTACATGTTGATTATTCGTACTACAACAAGGGAACTGATGTAACTCAGGATTAGTGATATTTGAAATTTTGGAGAAAGGTGTAGGCCTACCGTATTATATTAGTCCTCGCCCGTGTTCCTTTTGTAAACCGCAGTCTCCGAATATATTTTAAAACAGCAACATCTGTATCAGCGGATATCACTGGCCGTGTACAATGACGAGACAAAACAGATTAAACAAGAATAAATAAATTAAAAATTAATGACACAATACCAATAGCTTGGTTTTTAAAATAAAAATAAAGGCTGCAAAGGGTATTACAAAAAATAAGCGAAAGCAAGACAGATTAAAAATGTAAAAGAACAGTTGGGACTAGATGTACCGTACGAAATAACATTAGCTCAATATCATCACATCAAAGACTTACAAAGGCAAAGATATGACACTCGTTCTGTTTTGTACATGGGGTCGTTAAAACCGATATGGTATGTGGGGGGGGGGGGCGTGATCCTCCCACAGAAAAGGGGAAACTTTAGATTTCAAAGAATACCTTGTGAGGCATAGTTTGACTCATGTCATGTATAATATAACAGTATAAATACAACGTTGTGCTTTAACTACTTTGAAATGCTGATGTTAGTTTGAAATGCGTGTGTGTGTTTGGGGTGGGGGAGGGGGCACCCCGTAACCCCTCGATAGGCGCTTGTAAAGTGCAAATTCTACACGTATTGGTGAACATTAGCATCCATGAATTATTTGTCTTGAAATAGAACGGGTACATATTTCTTTCGTTTCACATAGTTGTCATTGTCATTGTTGTCATTATTTCTCATAGATAGATAACTATATTTCTGTGTTTCAATTTTTTTTTAAGAGAACGAAACATATCTGCAAACGTTGCAGCTGAAGTCCAGCAGATCTAAACATGTTGCTGTTTCCCGATACTTTAGCCCTTGACCCCGCTGAGGGTCTGAGACACGTTCAATACAAAGTTTAGGTTAAGCTTCTTCGTGATAATATTTCCAAAAATTATGCAGCTACCGGGGACTTCGCATCTCACCATTTGATAACTTTAAACTATCAAAGAAATATTTCTAATGTAAATTGTTGCCTGTAAATCTGCATGCAGAGCAAAGGTGCATAAAATAGGCTCCATTTTTCATCTGATAGGTATTAGTTTCATTTTCAAGCCATCAATACATACGGTTTATCGATTCAGTACAGTTTTACATTGGTATTACTTGATGAGGTAACGATGTATAATTTACTCCATTTAACGCGTGTCATCTGTCGAAGTTTTTACTTGATAGGTTTCTTTGACTTTCGCTGAGATGCTAAAATGTAATAAAGAAAGATTAAATATTTTTGAGTTAGGCAGCTTACTGTGTTTCTTAAAGAATCCAATGATCTTGCAAGTATTAGTTAAGAGGGAATCAGAGTAGATACAATTTATGTAGTATTATTCATCGGTCAACACGTAAATACAAGGAGAGATCAGTAATATATTTTAATTGAATGAATTCAACTGTTTGGTCCACCATTATATATATAGACGTCTATACAAGACTTACAGGATTTATTGTAGTCATTTCACTAAGTTAAAACAAACGAATGTGTTACTAAGCAGAAACGGATACAGGCGAGTATTCGGGTGCAGAAGAGGGGGTATACAATTTTTAGCGCCGCGCTTCTTGCTCATGTCCTATTTTCCCGTTGGTTGTTGTCGTCTTTTTTTCTTTTTCTTCATTGGGGTATTTAACTAAGGAGCTGCCGTATTGGTGCGTCTTACTGTAATGCAATATACGTTGTGTTTGGGATTGTTCTTATTCATTAAATGAAAGTAATGCTTAAGAGAAAGTATTCATGCTTCGCTTGGATCAAGTAAACTTCCATGGATGCACATATATGATGCGGGCTATGGTATTCTCTGATGACAAAGACATTATCGTGGTTATTCAAACTAGATACGCGTTTCTTGAGTTTGATGGAAATGTGCATTTGCCATATCTTTACCAGTATTGTTACTGAATCGTAACCGTAAAACTAGGGACTTGCATTTAGGTAACAGGTGAGTAGATCTGGACCGCCGGTTATTAATATAGTGCGCACTGCAACTATGATATCTTTGTAAGATATGCTGCAATACCCCCGGCTCGCAATCAAATTTCGGAATCTGAAAATGTAAACAAACAGAAATAAAGGGATGTCAATGGTCTCTTCTATTTCAATTCAACAAGTATTGTAATTGTATGCAATTGCTGCTGATATTTCTGTTTAGTTCATGATGTAGTTTTGTTACGACCATATTAATGATCTGAAAGACAAACCGCGATATTAAACATAATTTATATTGATATGATAGCCTCATTCATATTTGTCCACATATAAGTGTTTTTTGTCTCCTTCAACACTTCTGTCGATAACATACTTGAACGCATGTTTCTTGAAATTTCTTAGAAATTTGGGCAGTGTTATCGTTCAATGTTATAATTTTGTAATTCAAGTCATAATAACACGAAGCTAGATTAGACATACCTTCCTCCTCCATAAAGTACAAGTAGAGATATTGATGTATGCAGTCTTAATACAATTGAAAACAAACATACCTAAGAAAGTGCCTGAAAGCATGACATAATAAACCTTAGTTTATACAACTGACATACTCTCAGGACATTGGGAATGGGATCACGTGATTATGGCGATGATTCGTCTTGCCTTGTGGCTCCATATTTTAACTCAAATACGTTTAGCTTTTCATGAGCAATATTGAAAATTAGTGGCTATCATGGTATGTGATGACGTCATTGATGTTTAGTGGTTCTCTGATCAGTTCATCTTCTCATGGATTATTATTCTTGATCGGAACATCGAATACTGGACTATCATGATTTTGAGTCTTAATTTAGTACAAGATTTGTTCATATTTGAGTTGTTTCACTACTGAATGGTTATGCAACTTAGAGAATAATGATTGTAAACTGATCAGGTATTAAACCGAGATGATAATGATAGTAAAATGATTGTTATTCTTACTAAGATATAATTATTGTAAACTGATCAGCTATAATCATGAGATGATAATGATAGTAAACTGATAAGATCAAATTTAAGGAAGCAATTAGACTGATTACTCAGCTGGTGTGAAGATATCATCGAGAGCCAACATAATCAGGTTAAGTTAATGTTGATGATTTCAATCCAGACTTATAAAGATTAAGTATGCACTAGTACTTTAATTTAGTCTCTTTTATTTTATTCATACAGTTTGGAATTATCACTCAACTTCTTCTTTTCGTCGTCTGGATTTGCAGACCGGTCGATGGCAGGTAAGAGATAATTCACCAGTATGACAGCTATTGCTGATAATACACGTGCGCCCTCTGTATTTTCATTCACACTAATTATCAATATTGTGATGACATTTGTCGGTTAAATTTACTTGATTGCAGTCAGCATTATAACCTTTAATAAACAACATATATGTTGCAATTATGGGAACGGATAAGGGGGAGGGAGGGGGGGGGGGGTATAGTCCGTATGAAATAAAGTGTTTAGTACAACACGACTTCCATATCCCTTCCTCTTGCTTCTACTGCATAACTTCGGTCCAATTTACTTCCTTTTGACCCTGAATGTAGCCCCGTGTTTCTCAAAATATTCTCATAAAGTATATATTAATAACACTGAAACATATTCACTTACATTAAAGTATGATGATCAAAATCAATCTAATTGTGTTTTTACCTTCACTCCTCCATAACGTCCTAAGAAAACTGTTATATTGTTGATGATGTATAGTTTTTTTTCAAATCCTAAAACTCATTTCTTGAAAGTTGCACTGCATGTAAAGATACAGTAATAAGGTAATGATACTCGATTATAGTAGTTTCAGTTTGTAGAGATACAACGTTATCTTTTGCAACATGAAAGAAAAAAGCGGAATTTAAATCGCTGTGCCAGAAAGAATGAGAACATTTGGGATGATATATCTGTAAAAGAGAACAGAGGATACGGGGTGTTGAGAGCATTGCTTGCCTGAATGCCGTTGACCACTCACAACACTAAGTTCTATACTGACACACCCGTATCACTTCCGTATCAGTGACACCGTTGATATTACAAGTATATTATATAGCTAAAAGGTATACCTTTACACAGCATGTTTGTTATATATTTTACAATATGTTGATGTATATGCCGTGTTTGTTTTTGTGTGGGTTGTGAAGGTACATCCTATGAGCTTCAACCTTGGATTCTGATAAAACCGTAGAATGTCATGAACAATGTCAGGTTTTGTTTATGTTCATTTCACTTTGGAGAAAATTTTAACCTTAGCACATACAACAGTTGTAACAGTAGCATAACAGTCCTTTTAACCGACCTTGTAGCTTACTGTAGCTGTCCCAGATATCTGCCCCTGTAAAGTTACCCCTATAACCGCCCTTTTATATCTGTCCTCGTATAGATACCCCGTTTATCTACCCCAGTGTAACTGTCCCCTTATAGCTGCCTCTATACATAGGTGACTCCGTATAGTTTCCACTTATATCTTCCCCTTAAATGTTTGCTCTGTATAGCTGCCCCCTTGAAGCTGTCCCGTATAGCTACCCCTATTTAGCTGCCTAGTCTAGCTTCCCCGTATATCTCCCCCTCCCCGTATAACTGCCCCTTTATGGCTGCCCCGTATTGCCGCCCTCATATCTCTGCCCCCGTTTAGCTGCCCCGTAAAGCTGCCTATATGTAGCTGTCACTTATTGCTTTATCTTCTTCCGTATAACTGCCCCTATATAGCTGCCCCGTATAGCTGCCCCGTTCAGCTACCCTATATTGCTGCCCAGTATAACTGCCACGTCTAGCTACCCCCGTGTAACTTCCTTGTATTGCTTCCCCGTATATCTTCCGTCTGGTATCTTCCCCCGTAAAGCTACCCCTTCATTGTTGCCCTGTATATGCATCCCGTATAGCTGCTTCTAAGTGTATTTGTCCTGTATAGCTACCCCCTATAGCTGCCGTATATTGCTGCCCAGTATGACTGCCACGTCAGCTGCACCTGTATTACTGCCCCGTAAAGCTGCCGTAAAGCTGGGGTATAGGGGGCTCTGGGTAGAGATAGCACCTTTGGTTTCTGGCTGCTGCATTCCACTGGTTCAGCGGGATGGACAGGCCTCTGGTTCTTATCCATCTCCCGATTCCTCTCACGTGTGGCTCCTAGCGCCATATCTTGGATCACCGCCTCAGCAGGCGGGCTAAATTACGTGAGGGGTGATGTGTTTTCGCTACATCACAGAGCAGACGAGCTGCTCTGTCGACCAACGGCCAGCCCGTTTGGGTTTCAGATCTGACTCAACGACCGAGCGAACGTGACTGAGGGCGATCCATTTTTTCCTTGGACCTCGGCTGTCAGTCAACAGCTTGGAGAGGAGACGGGCGCCACCATGCTCTATACAAGCCCACTGTAAAGTCATGACGAAAAAGCTTAACGTTACCATGCCGGATCGGTCGAGGCCCGGATTAACAACGACCGCGCGTTCCACTTACTCACTTCAGGACGGACGTGGTAAGTGGACTACTGAAGTGAAAAACACTCTAAAACTTCCAACAAGTGGTGCCACAATAGGCACATGGAATGTCCGTACCCTGTATGCCTGCGGAAAGATTCATGAGCTGACCCATGAACTACAGCGCTGCCACTGGGACATAATTGGGCTCTCCGAAGTCAGATGGAAAGGGATTGGAGAAACGATAACCGAAGAAGGACACAAGAGTTGGTTCTCCGGAGAGGAAAAGAAACATCACTACGGGGTCGCCTTCATCGTTCGGAAGGAGAGTGCAAACAGTGTCATCAGCTGCACTCCCAGGATCATCTCAATCCGTGTCTCTGCTAAACCACACAACATGACCATCATCCAGGTCTATGCACCAACGTCGGACCATGACGACGATGAAGTTGAGGAGCTATACGAACAGCTAGATGCCCTCATCGCAAGAGTTCCGAGGAAGGATATTCTGGTAGTTCAAGGCGACTGGAATGCTAAAGTAGGCCCAGACTCACACCAGCACTGGGCAGGGACAGTTTAGTCAGGTTCATTATGTAATTTCGTTGGATTTTTTGGGAGATTTGAAAATCTATACATTTTTGGAAACTGTATAGTGTAAGCAATCAGAAAACCAATGTTTACCATTTGCCGGACGCATATATGGCGGCCATCTTGGATTTTCAAAATGGCCGCTTTAAAAATGGGTGTTTCACAATATCTCAACATCTAGGGGACCCAGAGTCCTGATTTTAACGGCTAAACCTACATTTGTAGGGGCAAGGAATCTAGTGGTACCACGTACAATAAGCTAAACGTAACCACGAGGCGGTCATCTTGGATTTTCAAAATGGCCACCGTAAATATGAATGTTTCACAATATCTCGGCATCTAGGTGACCTAGAGTCATGATTTTAACGGCTAATCCTATATTTTAGGGGTGAGGAATCCATTGGCACCAAGTACAATAGGCTAAACATAATAACAGATGTAGATGATAGTAGATGATCTGAATGACTGAACCAGAGATTTCACTTTCGACGATGATAATTGTTTATCATTTAACTTCAAGGGCAAGGACCATCATCATAATCATCAGCTAGTACTCTCACTCATCATCATCACTGTCACTGGCCAACAATATGTCATTCCTAGAGTCCTCATCATTCTGACACTGAGTGCCGCACTGGCAGAGGTCTGTACACGATAGGTTATTGGACCTGCAAGAACATCGAGCTGTAGAACAGTCGGCTCGCACTGGCATCTCACCATCTCGACGATGGCCTTGGGGGCTGGGAGCACCTCAGTAGTGACTGGCTTGACCTGACCAGTTGTGTCCTTGTAGAAGCCGTGCTTCAGAGGATCCAGGAACTGCTGCTGAACACCGCTTGCCTGACCCCATACTGTGGCCTGGATCTGGACTCGGGGGATGTGCTGCTTGAGAGCACCGGGGGTGGGAGGCAGCTTGTCACTTTCAGCCATATGCTTGCAGGACAGATGTCATCGCAGCTCGGGGATGCTCGCAATCTGGATGCCCATTGGTGAGTATGCAGCAGAGACGAATGTAGCCAACGTAGAGAGCAGGTCGTCGGTGACTTCAGTGGCATCCGAAAGCATCTGCAAAGCCTTGACGACTTCTCCGTCTGCTTTTAGGTAGACTTGCAGCCAGGTTGCTTTGCCTATACGAGAGAACCTCCCAGTGTTGTCTGCCCTGAAAATGCGTGGAAGGCTGGCAAAGCCTTTGCTCTTTCTGGACCTAGAGCTGTCCATACTGGCTGCACTTGGGTCACTCCGGAGGCCATCGACATGGACGTTTCCTCAGCAGCAGGTCATAATTGGCTATGACCAGCACCAGGACATATGTGTCTGGGGAGAAGACCACTAACTCTGCATCAGGTGGGTTGCGCTGTGATGCCAGCACTGCCTGGTGAAAATATCGATGCATACTTTTTATCTCTAGAAGTCTGACGTCACTGCCCACAGCAATACAACAATCAGTAAATGTTACTCGGTTTTAATAGTTTGATTTAGATTGGGATTTGAAGGATCCC
>KN882410.1:237950-261124 GCA_000934455.1 Apostichopus parvimensis | reverse complement strand
CCCCCCCCCCACTCAAAAGTACCTTCCTACGCCACTGACAGGGTACATGAGACGTGTTTTATGCTGAAGGACATCAAGAAGTGGCTCGTTTGCTGAATCAAGACAGTACATGGCTTTATGAGAGATAAATTTACTTGCAGAACATCTCTTGAAGTAGTAGAATAAGTTAATGTCCCTCCCAGCGATACTCCATGATGGTTATAGTTAAGGAACCCCCCCCCCCACACACACACACACAACCCCACCTTGACCCACCGCCAAGCGGAAATAAAATCGTCCCACACAAGGCAAAAGTGTAATTTCGCATTTCACGAACCTTCCTACATTTCCACCCAACATCAATTTCTAGATCCTCCAGCTCCCTTTCCCCTTACTGAATGTAAATCAAAAGAAGGTAATTGCTGATCAATCTTTTAACTGTTTTTAATTGTTTTAACTAAACTGTCCCATTACGTTGCATCATACTGTATCTTCGGCCATATCGAAGAATTATTTTTGAACTAGAGGCATGCAAATAAAGCCGGGAACCTTTAGTTTAATTACAGAGTAAAAGATTTAGGTTAATCAGTCTAATTTTCATAAAGGAAAGGTGGGGAGGGGGGAAGGGTGGTCGTTTGACAATGATGGTTTTGTTATTGCTCGCCCGGAGGGAAGGAACAGATGTAGCCGGTGGTGTGATTCGAGGTCCACCCTTCCACTATTGAATAGGTACGCTATAAGATTGCTTTAAATTATAGAACTTTTCTTTGCGTCTGACGTAATCGTTATTATATCATGTTGGCTTATCAGTGACGTCTTAATTACAAACCTTTAAAATGTCAAATACAAACCCAACAATTACAAGTGTTACCCATTTTACTTGATGTACAAATTAGGCATCACTCATCCCCCTACCTCCATTCCTCATCCCCCTACACCCACTCGCCCCCACCCCACCCTTTTCTTTGTGCTAATACCCCTTGTTCTCAGCGATACGGTTTATCATTTACTGAAGAAAGTCCTATAGGTTATTGTATTGATTTGTGCTTGCCAGAGAATAATTTCATTTTCTTCTGTAAATCATTCAAATGAAATGTCTCGATGTTAAATATCTTAAGTTTTACATTTATTGGATCTTCTCTCACATTATCCTGATCAGATAAGAATAACACATTCCTTTGTTAGAAAGAACAAAGGCTTTATATAAGCAACGCAATAAAGATCTGCTTCTGTAATGATTTGCATTGATGACCCTCATGAATTAGTCATTTTCCAAATTGAGGGTGCATGGCTGTATTACTCTTAGTGTTAAGTTTTCACCCCGAGGTGACTAAATCATTTCCCTAATTAGACGCTGCACACACGCCCGGCTTTAATAACCGGCAATTTTCTCACCATTTTCTCACCATTAATTAACAATCTTTACTCCCATTATATGAGAGATGTCAAAACATTTCGCTGGGAAATGTACTCTAACAAATAAAAGACGTGAAAGTCGGCCTTTCAACTCATTTGGATTTCCATTTTTTTTATTTCGTTAGCAATTAAAAGAACGTCATATTGTTGTGTTAGCTAACTGGGATTCATTTCATTACAGTTGGAGAAGAGTGAAACGAAGAGAGAGAGAGAAAGGTAGCGAAAGAAAAGCAATAAAAAATCCAGATTTACTTGCTATAATATTTTAAGATTACCTCGTACGTGTTTTGCAATTGATTTGTTCATATAGCAACGAAAATATATAGTTTCGCTTACTTTAGCCCTTTTATAAATTAGATCTAGAATATTGTCAGTTTGATGAAGAACTATATATGGATATCATCTACATATGTATAAACTTTCAATTGCGGAAATATGTTGCTACTATTTTAGCATATCTATAGAGTTAATGCCACTATATGACGTAGTCCATTCTAACAGTGTCGGCTTCGCACCGATCGTCCCTAGGCTATAGCTCTAGATCTCGTCCATGTTTCGCACGCTCTTGAGCATGTATCGTGGAAGTAAAGTTTAGTTTATTTAAGTAGGGGGGGGGGGGTCAAGAGGAACGTAAAGTAACGTAATTTTTTATGGAAATAAAGTTTCCTTGTATCAGGTAGTGACAATTAAAAATACTCCCATCGACAGGCCACTCATTGAGGAATATCTTAATGAAAACATCTTCCCCAATTTTCTTTCCCAGATTTTGAACGACATTAGCGTTTTTTCGATCCATCTAAAGGCTGACCTTCTTTGTTTGTGAGATTTACAAGCCGAAGCCTCCCATGGCCGGCAAGCCTTACAGTGAGTGACGGCCGGGTAATCTAGTAGTACGTGTTATGAACATTTTCCAGAACTCCCTTTGTCTTTCGAAAAAGTAAGGATTAAAAGTCATGAATCAGCACATGCTCAAATTGAGGCCTAAACACGCTATACTGTTTATATACAATATATAACCACGGGTGAGATATCTTTCCTTAAATATTTAAGCTTCCTCCCGTATACTCATATCAAGAAACTTGCAGCCTCATTTCACTCCCGGCTAGAATCAGATGTGTTTTTTCTTTCTGAATGGAGGCAACATATGTTGCCTCCATTCAGAAAGAAAAAACACATCTGAACATCATACAAGGGGTGCGACCCAAAAGTTGATCGCAAAAAATAGGGCGCTTGCCGACGGCGATCGATTAATTTACTTCTCTTCAGTCTCTTTTAGCATCAGTCCATAGTCCAAGCTGGTTTTCGTGAATACTGAACATCGATTCTGAGGGGAGGTGTATGTGTGAACTTGGCTCAGTACACATAACAGATTATGTATCGTGAGCTTACAAGCTGACCGCTGCACTGATCTTCTGTCGCTTACCTTAATCCTGACGTTGGGAAAACGACTTGAAGCAAGTCGTGTGTACCATAAACAGTAGTGACACTCTTGGAACTGAACAATGAAATGCTGTACGTATATTATTTCGTGCATGCAGCCAATATCGGGCTCGGAAAGATATGGCAGATTGTGATGTGAATAAGGTAATAACAATCATGAACGACAGCGATCAAGGGGAATCGATGACGGTTCAAGAAGCTCCCTTGATGGGTAAACTAACGCCAAGGTAAGGACACATTTCTGTTTCATTCCATCTCGGCGTCCGAAGTATCATTCCCCAAAATTACAATGAACGTGAGACACAATGGCTAGGCTACAGTAAACCTAGGCCTAGACTAGCCAAAGTTGCATCACTTAGCTACCACCACCAACCTGAGTGATGTTGTATCGATAAGCACAGCCCTTGTTGCGCATACGAAACTTAATTAACAGCCAATAAACTTAATTTTGGATACCATCATAATCTATGACATTATTGCATAACATGGAATAAAAAATAAATAATATAGAGTGTGGTCTCTATAGCATTGGCCAGCACATGGGTTCTGTACGACCATCAAGTGCTGTCCTTTACTACCAAAATGGGCAAGAAATATGAGGGAAATACACGCATGCACTTGACAAATGTATACCTAGGCTATAGCCTGGTTTGGTATTTGGTGTCATTGCTTTCGCTTGTACTTACAAATAGCAAATTAATCCATACAAAATATTCCTCTCATCCTATTTTTTGTTCCATATTTTGTCCACTCTTTAGACTGCTAAGAACATTGAGCAGTGAATCCAACTTGCAGACTCTATCGTTGGGAACTTCGTCAGACAATGATTCCTTGGCTACCATTTCTTTGGCAGAGATTGGTGGAATCCCTCAGAGTGGATCAACGACTTCATTAGATCCAAATTTACTGATCGGTCTAAGCCCAGAGACATTGAACATGATGACCAACTCATTCCCATTTTTGCCGACTACCAGTGGTACAAACGATTTATCTATTGGAGCCTCAGGAGGGGATCTCCCAAATTGTTCAGTGAATGATTTAGAATCCTTAACCAGACATTCCTCGGATAGAATAGCTATCAGAACAAGAGTGTCAAACAGTCTTCCTACTCAACCTGTCATGTCTTGTCTTAATACGATCCAATCTGGCAGGACCAGTACAAGCAAGAATGAGAAGCCGTCATTAGGGCCTGCCATACCCTTGGAAGTAGATGGTGTTTGCAGTGACTCTAACGTTGTTACCATTGTAAACAGTGCCATAGTTCGCAATCCTCAAGGAGTCTCAGGCATAAATTGTGCAAGAGCTAACTCAGACACTGTGACCATTTCACACGGTCAAGAAATACAGCCAAAGAGTAACCAGACATTAAACCTGTTTGACAACTCTCTGGAAAATAGAACTGATACCTTAAACAGTAATATCGAAGATAGCTCCCACGTATCTGAAGGGACGCACCAGCCTGTCACAGTAGAGGCATTCCTAAATGAAAGCCGACCAGGTCCTTCCCAAGAGAGTATGAGCTTAACGTTATCAAGACCAACCAGCCTATCCAATAGTGGTGAGGCTGTTTCCGATAGAGGTGTGGTACAGGCTACAGAGCCACAGCCCGCAGAGGACCCCCAGGGGCAAAATTCTTTATTGGTCGCCTCAGAAAACAATGTGCAATATGTCAGCATAACAGTTCCTAATGTAGAGATTAACAGCTCTGGTAAGATTTGTAGTTTTGATTAGTGTTATTAATTGAACTTATTTAAACAATGGACTGCTTAGAGTTAGGCTGAATGAGAAACAGGAGTTCTTTCATAAAAAAAACTATACACTACCTACAGGTGTGGAATAATTCTATCTGCTGATGATCCTAACCTAAGGGATATTCTCATCTCTGTCATAGGGTTATACTCTTTGACCTTGAACTAATGAAAACTTCTAGAAGGCTGGAAAATAAACATGCAGGGTCAGAAAGCGAGAACCACAGCAGTGATAACGTCAGCAGGAAGTAGAGTAAAAATGCTAGCTAGTTGGTGGGATCAGATAGCTGGTAAGAATGCTAGCAAAAGTTGTGGGATTAGATAGCTGGTAAGAATGCTAGCTAGGTGGTGGGATCACATAGCTGGTAGGAATACTAGCAAGTTGGTGGGATCACATAGCTGCTAAGAATGCTAGCAAGGTGGTGGGATCACAAGCTATGGTGATTATAAGATTGTGCAGCACTGTGTTTTGAACCAAAGAAAAGTGCATTTGGAAATTTAAACCATTCAGACACTATAACTGCCAAATAATAACTTTGATGTGTGAAAAGAGTTCTTGCATGAGGGCTCTACGTAATTGATATCTAACAAGACTCGCTTTGAAGACAAAAACATCAGTTGCTTTGTAAGCACAATAATTTGGTCCAACTCGTGATTTTTGTTGTTGTAATGTTCGGTCGTTGATACAGCAATTGATCTTTTGTTTTGTCCCTAATCAGGTCAGCTGGTGATCAGTCACGTATCCCTTCTACAGGCACCACAGACCAACAGCTTTATTCCTCTAGTCACTCAAAGTGTCGAGGCCCCTGTCATCTCACAGACAGAGGTCCCTGACAGTACCTCGGATGGACTCACACCTACTCTAACTGTAAGTATCAGTTGTGGGTATGCTATTACTGTTACATGAAACAGATACTCAGAAAGAGATTAAGAACTGTAAAATGTTACACAAAATACCTGATATTGTAAAGGGAGCATAAAAACAGTGACACCAGAATCTGTTTGTTTTGGGAGGGGAGGGGGGAAGGGGGAGAGTTGAAAGATGGTGGGGGTAATAAGAAGGGGATTAATTCATGATGGGATGAATATTTTACACAGTGATGATATGACATACATGTATTACTCTATAGGAGGAAGGAGGGATGGACGGAATGGATTAATTAAGGTGAGACATGAAATTCATTTCTGTGTCACTGCTCCGAGATATCTCAATAGCACAAAAACAATATTGACACACAGTAGGGTAATGTTTGGCATTTTGAAAATTTTATTCGCAACATGGGAAGTAAACCGAAACTCACAACCTCCCCCCCCCCCCTCCACTCTACCAGTTAAATGTAAGGTTAATTGGTGTTGGTTACTTCCCAGACTGTCAAATGATGAACCAAAAAGAAGATTGAGTTTACTTTCAAAGGATTCCCTCAACATGTTAATGCTATACTCTGACTGCAAAAAGTTTGAATTTTCCTTTTCAGAGAAGAAAGGGAGGATGGCCAAAGGGAAAGAGGCGGAAGGTGAATCCAGTGGAGGCCACACAAGTACCAAGAGCACCTACCACATCGTGAGTATAGAGTTGTTGCTACATACTTGATTCATGATAAATCTTTGATGGTCAGTAGCATTTCTGTTCCGTCCAAAACCCAAGTTCTTTTTAAAATTGGCACAACCAGAAATGTGTTGAAGGTAATTACGGCTCTTCTCTCACCCGTCTCTTCACCCATCTCTTTCTCTCACCCATCTCTTCACCCATCACTTCACCCATTTCTGTCTCTCACCCATCTCTACACCCATTCCTTTCTCATGAAGTAATGCTAGTATGAAGCCACTGTTGAGTATTAGTTGTGATTGAGATTGTGATCTTTGAGCAGAATATTATTTTTAAAAACTTCTGCCAAAAGGAACTGTTCCAAACAAATAAATGCCAAGATAGTATAATATCAATAACGTGTCCGAGGAATAAATGTTGCATAAAAAGCTCATATGCTTCCTGAAAGCACCCGTCACAATTAATCTCTTTTCCAGTGACACGTCATAAATACAATGTAATATTTTTCCTGCCACACAGTTACATCAAATATGAAATATATCGTTAAATTTGTTGTGTGAGTTCGACAAAAGATGTGGAACGAATGTGTTACTTTTCGTAGCACACATCCGCTCTTAGTTTTGGGCTTTGACACTTTCATAGTAGATTCAAGGTAGACCGGTCGGACTTGAATATAAAACTTAAAAGTCGCTGCGTTGTGAAGCGATGCAGCGATAAATATGTGATTGACACAGCAGGTAGTGATGCAGTGTTAAAATGCAACCAACTGCTTGTAAAAAAAACACTTCTCTGTACTTTCCTATTTTTTCATCTTTTACCCAGGTACATGATATATTTCCGTGAAAATAGAGAGAGGATTGAAAAGGAGCACCAGTCCTTATCTTTCAAGGATCTGTTGAAGGTTATCGGGAACAGTTGGGCGGCACTCACCGACGATGAAAGAAAGGTGAAAGAACTAGGAAATACAATCAATGTAGAGTAAAAGGATCTCTAATTTTAAATCTTATTAAAGCAAAAAAAAAACTCCAAAAAAGAGTAAGGAGAAAAGTCAGCTCATAATTAGGACATTGGATAATTCTGATGATGACTGTTTTGTCTAATTTGACAGATCTACAGAGATAAAGCGGCTCGACTTAAGCAGCAGTACCTCTCTGAGGTCAAGACTCACGCCCAGACAGAGGCCTATCAAACACTGATACGGAAAGAAGCTGTGAAGAAACTCAGCAACGCTGACGGTACGTTACTCTGTCGTTGTTGTTGTTTAGGGATATGTCCGGTTGTTTCAAGGGCTTCTAGGGATTGTCCGGTGGCTGACAATGTGACACTTGAAATGTAAAAGAAAAAAATATTCTACACTCTCAGTCGAAAATATCTCTTTCCCAACTCTAGATACGGTTGCTTTGAATGTTAGCTTTTGACAAAATATAAAACTCTACCTTTCTTCAAGAAGTGGATCATAAATAGGGTGGTATGTGATTTCATCGTGACAAATTTTTAGAAGTGAAAAAAATCCTACTGTCCTTATATGAAATTGTTGATGATTTGACCTTGAAATGTGTTACATTTTAATCCTATTTGTTTTTAGGTGACTTTCCTGGTAGCGATGATATCCTCTTCATGAGTGATTTCTCTCTGGTGGTAAGTTGTCTTTATTACTCCCTGGTTGTACCTCTACTCATCAAAGGTGGAGTCAGGGGTGTACACCACCCCCCCCCCCCCCCCCCTTTTTCAACCTTGCAAAAAATTCAGAAGTAGCTATCAGCAAATCATAAGGTTTCTTGGGTGGATGCTCCCAAACCTCCCTACATGGGTCTACATCCCCTCCTAAACTCACCCCTTGACATGCAGAATAGTATGACCCAGTTACTTCACAGAAAGAGATCACTACCTTTGCTTTGAAAGAAGCAAGTGCAGTTTCCAATTTTTTAGTTGCTCCTTCACAAAGATAACTTATTAACTACGAAAATAAACCCTAGCCTCAAGTAATGTTCCAAGCAGCTGGTGGCCTTCCCTACCGATATTTCACTTTCCGTTGTACTTACTCAAATTACTTCTGCAGTGGGTCTGTGCTTGCTTGCTTCAGCAGTTAACCTACTTATAAATTTCCCCAATTCTTATATACGAGGTAAACTTCTTTATTTACATACGCTTAAGAACATGTAGGAAAAACTTGTTTGAGTGCTGATGCCTCCTGCGAAAATGAAACAGATTACTTGAAGAGTTCAAAGCGATTCTTTCTCTTAATTAACATTCTCACAATGCACTTTATGATCAAACTTATTGGTGTGGGGTCAGACAAACTTATGCTTGGAATCCAACCGGCTAGAAGAATTGCAAGTGGTCTTGAAATTTGTTTTGCAGGAAGAGGATCCATTGAACCCCAATGAATTATATTGTAAAGTCTGTGACCAGTACTTCAGTAACGTTCACAACAAGAAAGAACATCTCAGCGGCCGACAACACGTTAATACCGTCGGCAAGAAACTCTACTGCTGTGAGTACCTTCTGTGATAACAATGTCAAATAGAGTTGAAAGCTTACGATTTCGGTTGCTCGTGTTTAAATGTTTAAGGCCCAGGCTTACTGCTAAGAGGTATTAATTTTGCAAAATAAGTGACTCTGTACAGATAAACAGTACATCTCTCTGATATTTATGCAATGGTTGTAGGATATAAACTTGTTTGCATTTATTTTGGTCACAGGATAGGTAGCGTTGTAAACAATAGTTTGCGAGTTTCTGGACAGAGTGGCGATGCCTCCAGGTGGTAGAGTTGCCATTGGCCAGTACAAATCGACACTCCCCCTCATATATTCCACAATGGATAGAACTCCATAACTTAAATTTGAAACGCTAGTGCTTGCCTGTTAGGTACCTTTTGTTAGCACTGTTCCGGTCTCTTGCCTCGTCCATTGTATTGTTTTTGGGATTGTTTTGTACATGTCTTTATCATTTATATTTTTATATATTTTTTGTATGCTGTTTACTGTTTCATGCGAGCATTCACTTACCCTTTGTGGGGTTCAATAAAGTTGATCTTATCTTATCTTAGCTGCTGTAAATAAGTTAAGATTACTATTATTGTTGTGGTGGTGGTTGTGCTTGTGCTTGTGGTTGTTGTATTATTAGTTTTAGTAGCAGTAGTAGAAGTAGTAGTAATAGTAGTAGTAGTAGTAGTAGTAGTAGTAGTGTAAATATAAGTATTATTTATTAGTATTATTATTAGTATTAGTATTACTATTATTATTAGTAGTGGTAGTATTATGATTATTATTATTAGTAGTAGTAGAAGTAGTAGTAGAAGTAGTAGTAGTAGTAGTAGTAGTATAATTATTAGTATTATTATTAGTATAATTATTAATAGTTTTATTATTATTGTTGTTGTTATTATTATTACTCGTACTAGTATTATTAGTATAATAATTAGTATTATAATTAGTATTATTATTACTAATATTATGGTGTTTTTGGTTTTCCTATTAATAGTTACTCAACAACAAGACCATCCTGATCAGGGCATTCCAGGAGCTGACCAATTAGAGGGTCTAGAGGAATCCGTCAAGAAGGATCTCGCCAACCTCAGCGGCATAAGAGCAGAAATTATGGAACTTCATGCACGTAAGGTTACATCCACTCGAATGATATCAAGTATTTAACTACATTTTACTGTGAAACTCAACGTATTTTATACAAAAGATATTAACAGGGACCACCACTCTGTCCATCTTCCAACAGAACGTGAACTCGAGGTCAAGAACTTGAAAAGAGAAGCGACAGATAATCTACTCAAGAATATCCAGTTAAACAGAGAGCTGAAAGACCTACAGGTGAGGTGAAAAGTAATCAAGTTTAACCAGGTTTAACCAAGTCTAAAGATTAACTTCAGAGAAGGATAGAAAGTGGACAAAGGTTGATGTTTTGATAAATGCCACGGTTGACTGAAATGGAGAATTACATTCTTTGCTCGGCACTTTAGAATGTGACATTTTTGTATAATAATTAATGTATAATATATCTCTCAATGCATGTGATTATATCTTCTATGAGAGAATGTTTGTAAAACGTTTGAAGAAGTGAATATGATATGTGGACACCAGATAGATTTTTCTAATGTATTGAAAGTAGCGTATGCTGTAATGTTCATAGTTGATGGATTTACTACGAGACAGCCAAATATAGACATGACCATACGATAGCCCTTAATGAAGAAAATGACAAAATTCATAGCATAAAGTAGGTAGAACAAAGGCTAGTTCTCTGTCTGTAAATTGAACTCTTTTATTTTGGGGGATTAACCAAAAATCACTTATGCATGCAATAATTATCTTCTCTAGTTATTCTTGTAAATATGGCACATCATATTGCTTCCCACGTTGTATTAAAATCTCATAACAATCGTTTGAACTGTTAGGGTTTTGGCATTATTTTTATATGGATATTTAGCTTCCCCCTTTCTGCTATCATGTCATGTTTTATTCATCGTTTTCTTATGCGTAGTGTCATTTTCTTTGGTATAGTTTTGTACCCTTTGATGTACACGATTTGTTTTTTTAATATGTGAGAATTTATCGATCCTGTAATAGATACAACAAAGTTGAAATCAAACTTAAATCGAGTCAAATCAAATCAAGTCAAAAAAATCAAATCTTCATTATTTGTGGATGAAATGGAGTTTATGAAGATCAAAAGTCACTTTGTTCACAGGAAGGTTTGGCACAAGTGTGGATGGCTTTCATTTTCAAGTGTTTGTGGACATACGTTACTACCATTATAGTAACACTACAGGAGTTTATGACCTATTGTTATTAGCTTAATTATATTTCAAGGGGATCACACTGCCTCCCAAACAGCCTTGCCCTATATATTGTATTGTTCTTTGAAATTGCAGGACACCTACGAAAAGCTGGAAGTCGATCTGAAGAATCTCAAGGCGATCAAGGCGTCTCTTCAGGGTAAATTAAGCGGCCTCCGTTTGCTGATGACATTATTTGGTGTCCTGCAATTCAGGTGACGAAAGCAGTAGAATTTACATCTTGGGACTCAGGGATGAAGAAGAATAAATGGTTTGTAACTTCTAGTAGAAGGTAGCATACTACATATTAAATGCCCCTTTTACTTACTAAATCATCTCACCAAGTCAAAACTACCCCTCACCGGAAAGCCGACATGTCGGCCAATCACAGCAAACTTCAATTTGACGTACTGTGGCCATGTAGACTGTCAGCAGCGAGAGCCATCAAATGATTGGCCACCCAACTTATAAACAAGGCCTCATTAGTCATTAGTGAAACAGATCGTACACAGTTCTTTGAAGGCTTAAAGTGGTCTAAAATGGCCTTAATTTCCCCCCAATCTGTGTATTTCCACATGTACACGTTGCAATCCAAGCCACAAAAAATAAAGTCCTATTTGATAAAATATCAAACATTATGTTTGGATTTTTTGTCATTTTTCCTGGAGTATGCTGTCAGAAGATGGTGGTGATTCTGCCATCAGTTTAGAGTAACTGTATTCGTGCCTTGAAGCAGGTATTGTCTGATTGTGAATATCAGGTGACCTGATTAGCCACAAAGGGACTCATCGGGAGTACGATACCCCGGTCGGATGGGTAGCATATGATAGGGTCTGTTCAAAGATTGAAAATGGATCCAAATTAGGTCAATTTTGGCATTGGCTATAGTGGCTATACCTGACCAAGATTGACTAGTGAGAGTTTGACATTGAAGTCCATCATTGCTGTGGACAAAATGGAGCATAAGTTACGGTTTGACTTAATCAGAGATCAGGGCACAGGTTTAATTTGCAAATGTGACACAACTCTTTCTACGACATCATACCTGGGTGTATAGTAACAACACCCACATACATAGCATCATAACTGAGACTGCAGCACCCAAAATGCATGCCATAGCACCATAACTTAACACTACAACATCATGCCTGGGTGTATAGTAACCACTCTCGAATATATAGCATCATAACTGAGACTGCAGCATCCAAATGCATGACATAGCACCATAACTCAGACTACAAGACCAAGACTCTTACTATGTTACCAAACTGATACAATAGCAGTATGACTCAAACAATAGCATCAGCACTTATTTATAGCACAATAACTCAGACAATAGCATCATTCTTGAGACTATAGAATCCAGTAAATTTTCCAGTTAAGTTGATACCTCTGTGTAGAGGCCAGATCTTGTGATTTACATTGATAAGTATGCATATATATTGATATGAGTTTCGTTTATTTCAAAATCAGTCTCCTAAATTCCCCCAATGTCCCTTTATGCTATGTGTGAATTATTTTTTGATTACCTTGCTAGTATTATTTTGCAGTATTAATTTTTCGACATAATGTTGCCTCAATGTAAGTATACTTTGCAAAGGTACGTTCATATTTCATTACAGTTCTTGCATAGTCTAAAATCTAAAAGATAAAAACGGTCTTCTTTAATATTTTTATTTTTAATGAACATGCATAATCGTGCAATAGTAAAGCTAACAAACTAAAGCATGTCTTCGTTGGCCCTTGCATTTGTTAAAGAAATTTTTGAAACAGGAGCTCCCTTAATAGTCGCATGAAAAAACTTGAAAATTCCATGTCATACTATAAATACTGGTTCATTGATGATGTCTTCTTTTTGTGATAATACTTTTTAATTTTCCTGCCAAAAAAAATGCCAGGCAGCCGTTGTTTTTCTCGTCCGTGAATATTGTGTTGATTCCCTGACAACTGCACAATTTTGGAACTAAAATGAGTTATGCAACATGTCTAAAGAAAAGCTGCGATCATTTCCTGAACTAAGGCTGAACCAATGTCAAACAATATAGATTATCTCTGCAGACCAGCAGTACCTATTGTGTGACACTGCACATTACATCCTATGCAGCATGGCTGCAGGATGCTGCAGCCCCCTCAGCTTCTAACATTTTGACACCATGCCTTACTGCATAGCATTCTTATTGAACAATTTACCAGTAACTGCCCTGGTAGGGAAGTGTGCTACAGTGTATATATATATATTTAATTCTGAAATGCAATTTATTTATTTAGTTACGAATTTGTACAGTATTAAGTTACAAGCAGGACTGTGTAAATATCTAATTTTGTTTTTCATTTTGTATTACTTTTAGATTCTGTACTGAAAATATAATAATACTTGAATACTGTATTTAAGAGTCTTTTTGTGAAAGCCTGGTTTATGGCTTATCCATAATTAAGTGGGTCTATAGTTTACAGTTTCAATGTTAATGATCTGTGATATAGAAAATGTGGACAAATTCTTAAATTCATGACAGAAAAATATATGGAAATTCGTAATGGATTGATTGGAAGCGTTGTACTGTAGTGTTGGAAGTGTTCACACAATGCAGTATCATTACTTGATATGTGATATGAAATTAAAGCACCTTATTAATTAAATTAATAGTATACTGCAATTATTGCTGAACTTGTGTGAAATATCATTTATACTGCCTTTAATTTTTTAAGTAATTTAATGGTAAAATTGGTCAAAGGATAATTCCAATCCAGACCGGTGTTTTCTGTAAATTATACAGGTTATATGAAAGATATGTTGAAATAGGGTTGAAACTTGTTATATTCTCTATTGTCTTATCATCAGTTCAGTTAAAATCCAAATGTTTGCAAAACGTCTGCTGATCATTGTTTTTGGTTTGTTTTAAGTCTTGTCTTTAACTTGCTAATAAATGACATTTTGGTTATATTTTATACTAGAGTTATTGGAGCAACGCTCAGATGTTTGCCAAGCAAAGGAGGCAATGAGGAATTGAAATAAACGCTTAATTTTTCTTTGAACATAAAACTGTCTTTGTGTTTGCTTGATCTGTCTGTCTCCAAGTAGCCTTCCCTGAATATTCTTAGTGTTGAGCCCTCTCACCCCCCCCCCCCTTCCTGCTCCTCATATGAGTATTTACCCTCTTATTGGTAAAGGCTATCGCGCAGGGGCCGATCCGGGGATGGTTCGTGTCCTTCCCTTTAAATATTAAAAAAAAATTAACCCAACATATATTTTATTTTCAAAGCAAGGTACATAGTGGAATATTTTCGCACTCGGGGGCTTCCTTGCTTGTTAAACGATGTTTTCGTATGCACCGCTGATTTGATAGTCATTTCGGTATCTGTCGATCCCTTTTCCTCCCACCCTTCCCTTCTTTCGGGCAATCCTGAACCCGCCACTGCTATGAAGTTAATAACTGGAGGAGACACACTAGAAATATGATATAGTGTAACCCATCTCATTTAAGTGATTTGAGAAGATTAAATAGAAGATTATAGATGTTTACTTTAGTTAACATGGCATACTCCCATTAGAGATTGATAAAATGGTCGTAAACTTTTCAAAAGTCAAACAACACAATATTCATCATTGGTCAGTCATTCATTTTCATTACTCTTTGCCTGGGTTTTGACCATCTGTCCCGGTGTGAAAATCGCCATCAAAGTCGGGCAATTTTCCAAAATGATATCACTTGAAGAAAAAATTCTTTACTGAGTAGTTTGTTACAATCGGGTTGTACTCTGTTTTTGGTCTTCACTTTATGGTCCTGTCATTAATTGGATAACTAAATAAACAAACAAACAAACAGTTTTATCAATGAAAGGTATGTTATTAATTATTTTTCGTATTGTTTATTATAATGATATGTAAATTGTAGATTTAATAATATAAAAAAAAACAATGATTTTCTAAACAGAAAGACGAGTCGTGCATTGGTATGAGTAAATTTATACAGTGATCTTAGGTTCTTAGATATAACAACGTAAAACTTCATACTAAAATACAGATTAATGTATCATCATGGCAGTTTAATTACATATATAAACCTAAACTGATCATAAAAAGAAGGAAAAATATCCCCTAAAATGCCATTCTTTTTTGTTACCTTCTATTGCATTGTAATCACTGTCTAATAAAATGGTATGAAAATAAACTTAGCATACAAAAGTATCAAGGAAAATCAGGAAATCATTTTTTATCTACAATTTATGGAAATAACAACCCAACCACGTGATTTTATGGCTTATTTGGCTCAGTATGACGTCATAACATATTGATACCCATGTTGATGTTTATTAGAGCAATAGTACACTCATTTTCAATATAAAGTTATATTTTGAAATAGTTGATTGTCATCATCTATACTAGATTTTTCATGTTCACAAGAAACGACGATAAAAAGTTTTTTTTGAAGTTCTAAATCTACCATCACGTTACAAAGCTCCTAACATTTAAAACTCCCATACCAGCTAAGCGGGGCGTCGAGAGCTTGGTCAACCATGCATAGGGGAAATTATGTCACCAAGTCCCACCGCTGAAGTCTTCGCTTTTCCTTACGTGTATTATATTTAGTAAGAACATGATAATAAATTATATTTTTTCTGATATTTCTGAACTGCACGTGGCATTCCTGTACTGCGTGCGCGTTGTCCCATTTTGAAAGAAACATGATTGCATCAAATATAATAATGTACTGTGATAACATACTGTTTGCATGAACTCCAGTGCACATCATATTTCTGATTCCATATTGCGTGCCTGATGTCGAGTGCACATCACTTTCGTATTGATATCATACACAAAAAGAATCTTAGTAGTATAAAGAAACAGGGAAAGATGAAGAATGAGAAATCCTTTTAATTTCACCAACCTCCGTGTGCGCTTATTTAGGTCCTAGGTCAGATTAACATTGGCCTATATAGGTTAAATATATGCAGTGCTACAAGCCTGGGTAAAATATCCTCTGCATCAAGAATGATGGGAGACGAAAACTAGAAGTCATATAATTGTTCTAGAAGATAATATCCGAACTATGATTGTGACGTCATATATCCTTCATGATAAATATTCATCATATGTGACGTCATTGAGATGATAGAGTTTCATAGTGATCGTTAAGCTTAAAATATTTCCCTGTGTTAGCACCCGCTGTGTATGAGAACTTAGAATTATGTCTTTAAAATAACCTTTGACATATCATTTAGTTCGTATTTACCTGAGTTCCTGAACTTTAACTTACTACAGTACATAGATTAATCTAGCAGCTGTATGCACCCGCAATCAATAGAAACACATGCATGTTGATCCGTCACTAACGATCACATACATAAATCAATGGCTTCAGAGAAATAACGATTTCTGTTTTATAATAACATATTCTCATTCCACACTACGTACGATAACATACATACACAAAGAATCTGTGTAGCCCTGAGAAATTTGATAAACACATGATAAACAAACATACAGAAAGCCATATATAATTGGATGTATTGGTTGGTTGATCGATCACGTATATAACGTTTGGGAGAAGACATCAAGTAACATGTTTTCAAGAAGACATAGCTGATGGGATTGGGAGCGATTCAGGGGTTTATTCTCCTTTCTTTATTTTTCTCTTGTTCTCGGATTATTCCACCCCCACTCCCCGACTCTCTATATATAAACGTAAATAATGGAAGGACATCTTGCTACCAATATTCGTTTATATATAGTTCAATTCTTTACAAATTCCCGAATTAATTAACCCATGACAGATATTTACAAGTAAACTATAATATTATTCAAAATTATTGTAAACTTGAGTAAAATAACATGATGATTTATCTAATGTTTATTGTTATTAATATTATTTTTTCTTTGTTTATTGTTATTAATATCATGTCATCTATATTTATTGTTCTGTTAATCATTTTAACTAATGATATAGTTAATTATGATTTGTGTACATTTATTTATATTCGCTATCTACATTCCTCATTCAGTATCAATTAATGTTCATTAGTAATGATATTCATTACTAATAACCTCGCATATACACAGTTTATTAAAATCGATTTCTCAAATATCTGCTGGAACCCTCGAGAAAGAGTAAGTTACCTTTAACAATAAAATCAAACACGTAGCCTATATATAGTCGAGCCTACTTTTGCATATTGTAATCAGGTTTGAATGATGTATGGTATCGTCATTCATCGTTGATACTAAATACCAGGTAATTGCGTCTCTTTTGTTTTAAGCAGAACAACTAATTCATAGCGGTCGTACTTCCTCGAACATTGCACTATATTTAATCTTCAGTTCATATTTAATTGAATGAATAATTATACGTAACTAGCTGCTTGATAAAACAAAGTGTTTTGAACATGATGACATGGGTATACGTGACATGATAAAGTTGAAATGCCATTTACATATGAATATATATATATATAGATACAGTAATATACCGTATGCATATACTTTAACCAATCAGGACAAGGCATATTCATTATTGTACTACACGTGAATGAATATAAGTCTCTTTGGTGAAAACGTTATCTCAAGGAAGCCAATCTTTTCTTTCCTATGCCAATTTTTCTGCAAATTCTCTGTGATGAAGAATCAAGAAGAACTCGTCCCTGTAATCTTTTATACGACTTCTGACCTAGTGTAGATAAAAAAAATATTTTTAAAAATTGCTGAATAATGTAGGTGTCGTAATTCAGAGTCAGGTCAAGAGATACAACAAAATTATTTATGACATTTGTAACCATATACTGTAGTCACATGAGTAAAATGTAAAGATAAGTTCTTTTCGATGATTCGCTTTTATTCATATCGTCAATTCCGTACTTCATGAATAGGGTATGAAATTTACTACTGTATAGACCCCAACTATAGCACGATATCATGGAAAAGTTGGTTGAGATTACGTAATCGACCTGCCTTGGTCGTAAAATGACCTCTTTTTACCAATTAGTCTGCAACGCCTGCCACATATTTTTTCTTGTATGAGAGTCTTTGTGTGAACACTGTATCATTAACTACACTGTAGACATGAACATATTTCCACACAGTTGTTACAGAAAGAGCCTAATGGTATTAAGATGCTATGCAGGCTAATTGTAGAGCCTGAGGTCGATATACGACCGTGGCAAGTCGATTACGTAATCACAAGAATTTCTTAGCTATAGCGTGCTATACTTAGAGCCAATAAAGCAGATCTTTAAACCTCGAACACTGATGGTATTAACGAAGTTCTTATTCGGATGTGTCAGGCCTATTCGATTTTCTTTGCTCATGCGCAGTTTGAACTATGAACGATTTACTTGTACAAGAAACGATATCGTTCAACAGTACAAGAATAATGAAGCGGAATCATGCAGATTGGACAGTTTGTTTTGCAATTAACAATATAACAAAGAGGGCCACGATATCCGTCTAACCTTGATTCCGCCACGACAAGGAGAGTGAATAATTATCGTGGTAGAATATATTATGAACATAGTTAAAAGACCCATCCATTTAATAAGGTCATATGACTGCCACGGTTTTTGATAAATTCCTGCGTCGGTGTAGGAATAGCTTACCTCTAAGGTGGTAGAGCTGAATGGTACGTAGTCACCATTAACATGAGTGATGAACCCTCTTCCTTTCTTGGCTGACATGAATAGTCCCTCGTCGTGGTCAACATCAACTGATTTCACCTAAAAAAAAAAAATAGCAACATAAATAAAATAAAAAATGATATTAATAAAAATGAAAACAATTCCTTTGTATTGGTAGAAATTATTGAGTCGTTACGATTTGGGGTCTCTTAGCTGAACTTTATAAGGAGTGAAACGTGGTAAAGAAAATCCAATGTTCTTTTCCCCGATGCGTAGGCCTATATGTAAACCTTGAATCGATCTGAACCACATGGTCAAATGGTTAAAATTAATGTTCTATTGGGAAATTAACAAATTTCGATTTACCATTTCTCTTAAATTGGTTGGCCTTAAAAAAAATAATAATAATTAATAACACCAAAATGCTGTTTGTACGGACCGTGTGTCCTTTGGTGTCCTTTAAACCCTGCTTGACGTTGGTACTTACCTTGCTCGTATTTATGTAGGTTTTATATAGGCTATAGTACAGTTATATATACTCCCACTCAACCTCGTGGATTTGCAGTGCACTCGCATTCGTATTCGAGTTATTTTGGAAATGTATAGTATAATGCAAGTGCAAGATTATGTACTCGTACCCGCCCGTACACCCCCTTGTAGGAGAATTCAACCTGTAGGGACTGTACTAGTATACGCATATATGTATACTCATTCTGTTGTACTCGTTCTACAAGTTTTGTCTAAAGAAGGGGTAAAGAGCGAATTTAATGAATTAAGAAATAAAGAAAAATTGTTTCACCTTTGTTCCTTCGAATGTGAAAGGAATTTCCTTTGTAGTAGGAATTCTAATCAACTGAAGATCAGCTCGTGGCAATCGCTCGACGGTAAGTTGAACTTCCTAAAAATATTTGATAAAAGATATTGAAACATAAGTTGGGCGTGGTCAATAGTACACAATTAATAGGTAAGTTTTCCATACTTAGACAACAATTTAAAGTTTAGAGTGATTTATCGTTCTCCGTTCGTTTGTATAGGCCTAAAGCAGATTTCATTGCGACAAGCTTTATAGTGTAAATAATGAAATATTTTTCCTGCTTGGCTATTTCGTTAATGACGTTATACCCTGTACCCAGTATTACTTACCACCGCAGTGTCACCGACAGTTTTGAGCATATCCCTGAACGTTTTCTCACACTTTACTCCTTTGCCATTGATTTCGTGAACAGCGTCACCGGTGTAGAGTCCAGCACACCTGATGCAATTCCTTATCCTATCACGAGACGATATCGTAGTAAATAATTAAATTATGAAACACATTAAACTATTTGATCAACTTACCCAACAACTGATAACGTGGATCTAATCATATTTATTTTAAGATCATAATTCGATACGACTGAATATTTTTGCTTCTTGACATGATATATTTTGTTTAATTGCAGTTGTTATTGTTCTTGTTGTTACTTTTGCTACTAAATATCGGATATTTAATAGATGAGTGAAAATCTCAAAAAGGATAACAAAAGCTTTATGAAAGTGAACTGTAGTTGGTAATAATCTAATCCACATCGAGAATATCGGTAATACATATTGTAAAATTTGGAAGTCCGAATATCTCACCAAATCTTTCCCTGGTCTTCAAGTAACTTTAGTTGAAGGGCTTCCTTTGTAGAGATCGCCACCTTAATTAGACTTCCAGCCATCTCCAGACGTAGTTGGCTGCAAAGAAGGAAGAGACCAGAAAAAGGTCTCGAGAAATGCCTTAAAAATTTGACTCCTCACATGGGCTTGTTTGCCCGTATCATGTAAGTACCTCTGCAGCGTACAGATGTGCCAAACATTTTGTCCATTTATTTATTTCATGATATGGTTCGATTTCTGAGAGCTGCAGGAGGCAGTGACGCAACAGACAGAGAAACTAACTTAATCCAATCAATTAGAGAGCGTAAGCATCCCGGCCTCCCAAGGGCCAGAGCCGTATATACAGCTCTGGGCCTCCCAAACTTTCTAATTTGCAATTCTCCAAGCTGTTGACAGACACTAATGCGAGCCAAACCAAAACAGGGACACAGCTTTTTGAGTTAACTTGATGTGACATTAATATCCTTAAAGACGTGATAAGTATAGACCATGTCCGATTTGATGCCCAGCCAATGTTGAGACTAATAGGCCTTACTACTAACCTTGCAGTTATTTTAGAAAATAAAGGTCTTCATAAATGGATTAGCAGATTAGAGTAATTATATATGTTGAATCGATTAACTTAAAATCGTACAAATCGAACCCATGCAACATTATTTTCAAACACCGTTTGTAACGTTAAAGAAGTGGTTCTGCGAATAATGTCCACCCTGACGGTCAAACTTGGAACATACCTTAAAGTGTCACCTCGGTAATTTAATGCATGCCTTAATCTCGATTGTTGACAATTTTCACCAGCACCGACGACGGTTGTAATAGACGGGCTGCGCCCGTAACAGTACGCTACCGACAGTTGGGAGGCATCTTCGTTTACGTCGTCTACACCGACGGAAGCAATCGGAGCTGAGGTCACCTCGGAGTCCTCAGTCAACAAATGGTCATCGACCTCGTCGTCTTGGAACGGATAGTAGTCTTCTACTGGCGTCTTAGCACAGTCTCCTACCAGTTCATCTCTTGCAGGTTCTGTAGTTATCGGCAGGGTGACGTCAGTCGTTAAGGGTGCGGAGAGACCACTTGACGACGAGTCCAGTGACGTGGTGCTTGACGTGTTACATGAGGTGTGTAGAGATGACTCGCTGCTTGATGAAGGAGATGTGGATGAACTACCAGCAGAATAGCCAGCGATATCAACTCTTGTTGTGCCTGCATGTCCAAGAAAGGTACAAGGAGTATAAACTGCACATGTTTGACGACGAGTACATCCAAAATTAACACGACGGGAGAAAAAGGAATTTGTCTAAGACTTGGATATACGTGAGATCACTTGCCAACCAAGATTTAAAATGAGAGTGAATGGAATGTTTTTAGTTACTTCAATGTAACTCGACAGGAAGGTTCAAATGTTAGGTTGACTTCGCATAGTGTAATAGGTCATCAGTATTGCCTGCAAAATTGTCAAGAGCTATACGAATCTCTACTAACAAAGTTTTCGATGTAATCGTAATTCCCTGGAAAGTATGGTCAAATAGTTCCAGACATTAAGGAAGATTAAACTAGACACCTATGAATGTCTCACTGAACGAATACGACTTAGACGTTGTTGATCTGTACAGACTGTTTCGCAAACTATATTACATTATGTTTGCTGAATGGACACATGTAGTTTTTCCTTAGGAAATAGGTTTTTGATTTGTTTTTGTGCAGTCTAATATGTACCAGTCTTGCCTGTTTCATCCACCGTTTACTTACCCTCTTGAAAGCATGATATGACCGCAGAATTGGCTTTATCATTCCTCGTTGTAGTCTGAGCAATATTTGATGGCGTAGGTTCGGTGCTCCTTCTACAGGCTCTCCTGGTTCCCGGAAACAGAGATTCATTCACACGATCAATCCATATTTGCATTTCCTCCCTGAATAGAACAAAGGTGTGATAATATATATATATATATATATATTTTGAAACGAATGTTTTGAAAGAGAAAACAAAGTGTGGTGTCCTATGAGATGGATTCCAATGTAATGCCAAGGAATGCCAGATGATATACACTTTTCACAAATAACCGTAAAACCACTCACCTCTTCTGAAAGATAAGGAATTCATGCTTTGGTCCAACAGAGGTCTGGTGGACTACACAGAGAACGTTCCCGTTAGGGTTGGATTTGACTACTTGAAAGTTTGAAAGCTCCCCGACCGGCAACACTGCGCGATGCAAGGGGAGGCTGTTGACCAAGACACGTGGTCGGTAAATATCCATGTGATGCAGGCCATTGTGATCCACTTTAAGTTCAATTTCATGGCTCAGCTCCTGGTAAAGTATAGATAGTAAAATTAGCAAACGATGGTTAAAGAAAGGAACAAAGACTGTGCAGATTAGTGCAGATTATGTATTTATAGCTTTGTTAGTTGAGAGAACGACAACTATACGGTTGCTAAAATTCAATCTTTCTAGGTTTAGTGCTGTTTGCAGACTACTATTTGAATTGATAAACTTTGAACTATGAGATCAGCTTAGTCTGCCAGAATTTCTCGGAATGTGACTTACAAAGGACATATCGGTTAATGATTATATATCAAACTTTATATTACAGATGTGTTAGGTTCTACCTGGATTGCTATGTCATATGGAACTGGCAAGTTACTTTAAAAATTAGTTCTTGCTTGGTAGCCTATGGCCATAACTTTTTACATGCATAAGTTTGATACCGCCATTACAACTTTCTATCCATCGCTTTGAATTCATGTAAGTTGTACCAAGCTTGACTTGGCAATGCCATTAAACCAGGTATGGTGCCATATACGGATTTCTGGGATAATCCACCTACCTCTATTGATAAAATCCACCCACCCCTTTGTCCCTCTCATTTAATCTACTTGTTTTCAAAGTTTGCTAGCTTCATGTACGAGTGATTGCAATGCCAAAAGAATTGTCTTATTCAAGTGCAATCATCCCAAAACGATTGAGAAACAGGCGCGTAGCCAAGGGGGGGGGGCGAAGGGGGCAGCCGCCC
>KN882410.1:218910-231552 GCA_000934455.1 Apostichopus parvimensis | reverse complement strand
TTTGTTAAGAAAACCTTTATAAATTTTTAGTATGGTAAAATTTGGAACCAATGCACTCATGCCCTTTAAGATTTTGATAAAGATTTAACCAATTCTTCTTCCGATGAAACATTAGCCGAGTTGTAATCCTCAATAAATGTTTGACCCCCTGCGGATGTGACGAACACGAAACTAAAAACACGCTCACCTTACACAGACATACAGTATGTATATATACTACCCATTAAAGTCGCATTTGAAATTATGAAGGCCTTTAAAAACACATTGCAGGGAAGTCAACAATATGTCGAAAGAGTCTAGCTGGGGTTTTGCAATTAGTTGGAACCATCGTAAATCGTAAAGTGTTCTTTCCAAATGAAGCTATTACCCTGAGAAGAGTACTAGTTCATTTACTGCAAATGATACTGCAAATGATACTTCAAAGAGGATATATGCGCTTTTCTGCTTTGGTTTCATCAGTAATTTGCAATCATTGTCAAACATACTTACGCAAAAACTACTTTCCGAAAGGGCTCTCAATTTTGTAACTCCACCGTTTAGCTAAAAGCAAATTAAGCTATAATGAAGAAATGGGAACAAATTAAAGCCTACACGTTTAATGCAGTCAATATGTCTTTAAATGCATTCTTGACCTTAACAAGTAAATCTGAATCATTTTCTTTGTGTCTTCGCCTTATGCATAATATTGAATAATATTTCAAATAACATTTTACAGTGTTTTTTTTTGGGGGGGGGGGGCTCAAGGAACAGCCTGATATAAAGTGTAGATATGATCCAGTAGCCTGAATAATCACAGAGAATGTTATCTATATTCTTTTATTTTAGTCTTCTTCTTTTTTTTTTAAAAGAGAGTTAGCATTCACTCTTTGAGAGGGTTTAGGATAATCTATCTTTAACCTGTGCAATTTTTAGTCACTCTTATAACAGAATGATAGCCTAATATGTTAATTTATCTCTAGAATAAAGATGTGTTTCAGCCTATATAAGGAGCTTAATTTGCTCTGCATGGGGAAATCAATCATCTAAATAGCGATCATTATCGTCACTCTCAAAGAGCGAATTGTCTTTAATTTTTTTGAGTTAAAAGGTGTTCAAGAGGGTAGAATAAACCGAACAACATGATTCACATTTGGACCCCCAATTTCAACGCTATGGTCTTTCTTAGAGGATCAGTTAAACCAAACAATATCGACGTGTTTTGCATACTCAGTCTGGTTCTTTTCTATAAGACAAGATAAGCAGAAACTCATTCTAAGCATGCCAGCGAATACTAACCAAGTTAGGCAGTACCTTTTTAATGGATATTTTGTAATCATATATGTAGCCTAACTTCTTTCTTAATAGAGCAGAATATGGCAACTACCAACGTATTAATTAGGCTGTATTTGACTGTGTCAAACTGACTAAGGAATATCAATAACTGATATATTTAAATGCTTTTATTAAGGAATAAAATAACATCTTACATTTATTAAACAGTTCTATAATGTTGTTTATAACAACAATGCGAACACACACATGTGAAATCAGTATTTTAAAATATCCCATCGTATTTATAGTGGTATTTATAAGTGACAATTTAATTGGAATAAATAGCATAGGAATATGTAAATCTGTAACAAACATTTTACTTGCACTGAACAGTATCTGTTTATACAGGTGACGGAAAATACATTGGTGCAAAAATTATGGGATCTGAATACAACTGTTAAAAACATTAGATTATGGGAGCAAAACTATTATTCTTTCAAGAACTGCAAAACCTTTGATTACTGGTATGAATTATGGCTATATTCTAAATGTTGGCTATCATTACAGACTTTGATATATAAACGTTTTACCTGAGTTTTGTTTTTTCAAGTACGGTGAGTGATGTCATGTCACTGTTGGGAATTACTAATGGTATTGGCAAATTCTTCTGGCCTAATCGTGATCAGTTTTAGCCACAGTGTGCTTGTAAAAAGACATCTAAAAACATGTAGTAATATTAACGTACATACCTTGACATATTAGAACACTTTAAGGCTAATTCTAAATTTGTGATGCAACTGTCAACAATCTATGCGAAAATGAACGTTAAAATGTTGAAATTGTTTAGGGAAAATAATAGGATTCAATGATGAAATTTGTATAGGAACTATAGTTTTCATCGAGTAAAATTCTGCAACATGAGGAAGGTCACATATAAACGAAAATGTCGTACAAGAACATGCACAGTCGTGCCAGGTGCATATCAGTAGCTTGTCTTCTAGTGTATTTCAAATTTTCCTCGCATTTTAAGTATCGTAAAGATTTATTTAGTTCTGGAGAAGTAGCCTATATCCAAACGTACGAATGATTGAAAACAGGAATTAAAAGTGTTTTGTTGTTATTATTTGAGAAAATACATAAACGATGTCTTTTCACTTACGCTGAAGAAACAACACGGAATGTGTAGCAGAATATTTTATTGGACACGACAAAATTATGGAGTATCAGAAATTATAGAAAATCTCACGTTAGTTTCCTTGTTCGTTCGGCATTCCAATGACAGCAAAAAGCCAACGTACGATACACCAGCTCACATATCGGAGAACCTAATTGCTCTGAAATGTGTCCTAGTCCTATGTAGTTAACGTACCGTACCTCACAATGTATATACAACACCGATACCTCACATATTTTAGGCACAAACACAATACTCATTTACATCTCTTTGGTAGAAAAAAAAACAAGATTTACCTTAAGGAACCAGTTATGCGATGTATATTGCCAATGTCGTCTTTGTTTAATACGCACTCTCAACATATATATATATATATATATTGATGTGTACGTTAGTCTTCGCTTGTCGTACACAAGAACTATATACAAAACAATGTAAGAAATGAATATGCGAGGTATCACCGATCTAAATTTCCGACTCTTTGAACTGTAGAAATATGTCACGATATCGATGTTTATATAGACTATAAAAATAGAAAACATATTTGCACCATCAGGCACTGAATTTCTCGGCAAGGTATATCCCTAATATCTTACCAATATCTTTCAAAATTATCCAGGCTTCGCCCGACGACACCCTTTTTTACAATGTCAGAGGTCACATTTACGGCACTGCCGTGATCGATAAACCGAACCGTTCAGGTCATCTTCAAAAATAAACTTGTTACAAACGAGGATATTTTGCTCTGTTTGACATATATTTTTATTAAATTGGTAAGTTAAAAATGTATTTATATTATTTTTCTATTACCCAAATTTTACCATCATGCCAGTCATGTTCACGACATGGAAATATCGATCGGTCAATATTTTCGTTAATTTTCCCCGTTTTCTAACTGTAAAGTTTAAAATTGTCTAGGTTAACATTACGAAGATGAGGCTTGATGTTGCAAAATCGCGGCTGTTGTAAAAAAAATCATGCAAAGCCTCGTAATTTCTGTTTTATCGAAAGAGAATATTGCAATTGATAATTTATCGATGGTCACTGTGCGCATGTCCAACTTCAAATACCATGGCACACTAATCAATATTAGTAACTGGATGGTGCAAGAAGGTATACGTAAGCTCAGGTAAGAAACAAATGTTACTATCATGTCAGTTATGGTCACGACATGAAAATATCGATCGGTCAATAGTTTCGTTAATTTTCCCCGTTTTCTAACTTTAAAGTTTAGAATTGTCTCGGTTAACATTACGAAGATGAGGCTTGATGTTGCAAAATCGCGGCTGCTGTAAAAAAATTTCATGCAAAGCCTCGTAATTACTGTTTTTATCGAAATAGAGTATTGGAATTGATAATTTATCGATGGTCACTGTGCGCATGTCCAACTTCAAATACCATGGCATACTAATCTATACTATTAATTGGATGGTGCAAGAAGGTATACGTAAGCTCAGGTAAGAAACAAATATGTGTCCTTATCCAATTGCTTAATTATGTGAAATCCACAATCATTTCGTCAAAACTTGGCGAAGTATCAAAACAATTCTTTCTCAATATGTGCATGATTTCCAAAAAGCTCCCATAAGTGCATTTTACTCATATAACAATTAGTTTTATATAACTTGTAATTGCATGTAAAACCTTTTTCCATATTATGTGAATTAGATAGTTTCAGTAACTTGCGCTATAGTACATACCCACCACCCACACGGATCTGTAAGGAGGCAAATATTTTTTCCCCGAGGCCTTCCAAGCTGTCGTTCAGTTGTTTGTCCTGCTAAAAACTGGCTAAAATAAACAAGTCAAAATGTTCTGTTCCTCATCTTGTGTTTTCATATATTCAAAGAGGTGTAAAAGATAGTTCGTTGACATCATTTGCAAACGGATGCTGAGGAAATTTAATTTAGTGTTGTTCTTCTCTCCTGTGTTGAAAATTTCATTTCAAAATATCATGTATGTATCATAATTGAACTTGGTTCATTTTCCTATATGCGAAAGCTCTCATTATATTTAAGGAAACAAATGTCCACCATAAAATATTGTCTTTCTTCATTGCGATTCCTTATACGGGGACAATTTTTTACTTATATCAGGCTTTAATTATGTATCTTTTAAATGTAATCAATGACATAACAATATTTTGTTTATTATAAACATAACTTTTCATCGGGCAAAATATGAATGAAAAGCTCTCATCGAGGGTCATTATTAAAATGACTGAATACCGCATTAACAAGTAAATAAGATGTTGTTAATTTGATTTTCCTGACATTCTTAACATGTTCTTTGGGACCGTTACGTGTGTTTTATGGTATTATTTATTATAACGTTTATGGTATCATGGTTTAATACTGATATATATACAATAAAAGTTTCAAATACATGAGAACATTCCTATTTCCTTCATATTTCAATCATATTCTAGGTATTTCTATTAAAAACATAAATAAAGGTTAAGTTTATATAGGTAAGTTTATATAGGATTTTCTGCAAATAATATAACTATACCCTTGACACAAACTAAATCATGCAAGTGAAGGTTCACATAAAGAAAATTGTGTCCTTATTCTATCTTTGTTTTTTTGTATTTATTAATCTCCAATTTATTGGTAATTTGAAAACTAAGAGTCTTTATACTAGAATGAGGCAAGGATGTAATTCATTTATATCGGGTGATAAATATATTCTTTAACACTAGAACATTTGCAGCTTTGTTGGAGTCAAATTTATAAATGTATTTATTGCTTAAAGTATTACACCACTTCTTATGGTGTCCTTCAATTTTATTCAATCCAGCTAGCTATTCCATGTTCAAACCTGCAAATTCCTTGAAACTTAAGGAATTCCTTCTCTCTGGATCGGTGATATATAATTTCTGTTCATGGCTCTTACTTACCGGCACATGTCGATTTAGAACACTTTTTTTGCTCCAAAAATGGGTGTAAGAATAAATAGCCTCCTTAGTACTAGTAGTTTAAAATTTACAACAAAAGATTTTGAAAATAAAAATATCCAACATAACAGTTGATTTAAGGGAAATCTTCTAATAGGGCAGAAGAAACATAACTTTATTTTGAGCGTTACAAATGTTTGAATATTCTCATATTAGCGAAGAATTAAATGAAACTGAAACTTGTGGATTAACTGTAACTGTGGAAAATTTCTGGTCGATATGGCAACGGCAGAATATACATAATGTACAATAAGTATTCATATTGCCGTTTCAAATTTGCGAACACGGCACATTCTTTGTCATGTGCATTTTTGTTCCCTCAAGATATCAGTTTTTTCCAATATTCCGTAATCTCTTATTAATTATTCATATTGTTAACTCTGGTCCTCATTAATTATGAATCATATCCTTTTCATTTCTTCCATATGTTGTAAGTTATTATATGTAAAGCACGTGTTCATGTGAAGGAATTCTAAATCATTTAAATGCATTAATGTCTTTCATCATGTTGGTGCAATAAAACATTTATTGTTTTGAGAATGTGAATATTACAAGATATCACTCAAGCCTTAAATTTCGATTTCAATGATATTATATTGATAGAATTTCTGCTAACTGTTTAAGAAAAATTCTTTCTGATTATTGAAGAATTTTATAACCTTTGCTTCGAAAGAATTTGGTACAGTACAGAATATTTTCGTTCTTTTGTAATGTAATGTGTAGTTACTAATCTATGTCGTTTAGTTTGAAATCTCCTTAAATTAGCTTGACGTTGATTCTCGTGCAATAAAAACGAAAATTAATCGGCAAACTGAAAAGAAACCATATGATAAAGAAATTCTCATGAGCATTACTCACCAGTATCGTCGAAAGGGACAATAACAACCATCGCAGTAATAAAAAAAATATGTAATTAAAATGTTAAACGTGAAGTTAAGATGTACCCAAAAGGATAATTATCTATTCCATACCCTCATAATTTCCCTTCGTGAGTATTGCTTGATAATATTTGTCCTTTCATAAATAAATTCATTATTATTCTATTTTATCATAACTATATAACAACGATCATGAATTATCAATCTGTTGCAAATTACTTCACTGTAAGTTTAGCACATAGCCTATTTACTTATAGTCTATACCTATTATATATAATTCAATATCATATATACGCATCTCATTTCTTGCTGTAGTCTTGCATCTCCAGCAAGAGGAGAATTAATTTCTCCTAAGATGGAAACCATGATCGAGGTGGTGGTGAAACATCTATATACAATTAACCTGTTTTTTTCCTCCAGTTTTTATGTTTACCTTAAAAATTTTCTAATATACTTCCCAATATACACAATATTATTTCAATATTCCTGAGAATTTTGAACCAGTACTTTTTAAATATTCCTTACTAACCACTAATGATTAAAATGTATCTTTAAAACCTCACTTTCTCTCAAATCACCTGGTAGATCTGCAGTTTTAGTCAAAAATCAATAAGGGACGTTTTTGTTTATTCGTGTTGCATATTAAACTATTTTTCGCATAAGTCAAGCCATTTGTTCACAGTTCAAAAAGATCTCTGCTATATGACAAATAACCTTGCGTACAAATATGCAGGAGTCTTTTGTTGATTTCGTTTAGCATAGAATTTTTTTTTCAATACATTGAAGTCATCTAATCAATGAAACATTCCTAACATATTTAGCTGCATGTCCAAAGAAATATGCAAACACCAACAACTAGTTTCGTTATGAAAAAAGTAGTATGAATGAATCTCAGACAAGTAAAATATAAATATGTTATTCTACAAACTCGACCACTTTTAAAACGTGCTTCATAGGTTGTTAACCTCCTTAAAAAAGATATTGAGTTGAGTACTGGTTTTAAAGTTGATTAATATTTCCATTAACTTCAAAATACGACTAACTGATGGAAATTTGTTTTGTATCATCAACAAATGTTAAAGCATAATCAAATACCTTAAATTGTTATATTGAAATATGATAAACAACGGTGTTTAAATGAATTTATCAAAACCAAGTGAATTTGGTAATAAATTTTCGAAACTATTTTTGATCCAATTGCAAACACCTGTCTGAAAATGTATATTATTTGTTATAAACACAGTCACAGTTTAGTGAGTTATAGATTTTTCTCGAACATGTTGATATTGTGAAAGATGTAAACTAAAAATGCGAGTAACTATGTTATTACGTCTTTCTTGAAATACCTGCACAATGCTTTCTCTGCTAATTCTTATCTTGCGAAATATTACTTACATGATTGATTTTATCATATAGAATAGTTTACTCACAAATAATTTTTAAATAAACCAATGAAGAAAGTGTAATGCATGCTGTGTGATAATGGAGTTTGCTATAGCATTCTTACGAACCATGACAGTATCCGCCATTAGGGTTTTTCACAGTATCAAACCCAATTTAGACGACCAGCAGAGCCTAAAAAAAAATACTTTCGTCGTATAGAGAATATCTACTGATTTCATACATGGTCTAAATTGACGGTTATTGATCGAATTTTCTTTGTATAAATTTCGATATTTGTTTCTTTTCTTGACTAATCAATCTTATTTCATATGATATGTACATTTATTACTAAACAAATATCTGCTTTATGGAAGTTGAATATTTCAAAAAGTGTTTCTCTAGTCCATGCATGTAGCTGAACAAAAGTATGCCTAGAAAAAAACAACTCAAGAATTAGATGATGTGCTTAAATTACTTTGATTTGCATCAAAGTATGTTTCATTGTTGTGCCCTTGCAAATAGCAAACAGAAATTTATACTTTCACGTACTTTACAGCAGATTCACTCCCAAAGTTGAGCAATATTTGGTACAAATGCTGGAAAATTGTGTTATGATCATCGATTTTCTAAATATTCATTTAGATAGTAATTCACCTTAAAACTGGCATCCTAAATCTTTTCGAACGTCGAAGAATCCAATACAAATTCAGAATTATTAGGATGAAGACATAATATTTTAGTAATACTAAAAACATGAAATACGGGCGACAATAATAAGTAGAATACACTACATGGTTACTCAGTAGTCAATTAATTCCAGACCAATACACTGGGAAGAGTACCGGGCCGAGAAGAGGGTCAAGCTGTTCTGGAAGAGATCTTATCATCAACTCAAAAAGAGAATAACTTTGGTTTCATTCACAAGTTGTTTTCTTCTATCAATAACGTTCGACGACACCATTCTGTAGATGACCGGAGGGACGCAACATATTCGTCAGTTGAACGTCTTAATAATAATAATAATAATAATAATGCTGGACATAACTATAGACCTTGGAAGAAAACTTTATTCCTTGAAAGTAACTGGTTGGGTTATGTTGCTTTTCGTTTATATTTCTAAAAGATTGAAGACCACCGGACATACAATATTGTTAGTTATTAAATATTTCACTACAAATCGAGAAATGTCACTGAGGTTTTCCAAGGCAAGCAGCAAATATTTCGACTAGGCCGACGCTCACGGCTCCACAGTGGATTAACCTATATATACAATAATCATTTGTTTTGCTTGTAATCATCTGGGATGTGTAACTGCATGGTATTGTTTATAAGTTGTTGCTAATTTCTCTTTCCTGACAGGACAAAGAAACACATATAAATATATATATATCTATTCTATACTATACTATACTATACTATACTATACTATACTATACTATACTATACTATACTATACTATACGGAAAACAAAACGTTTGAAGATTGAGTTTAGTGAACTAAATGTTAAGTGACATACGGTGTGAAATATGTAGTAATCAGATTTCTAAATTTGATTTATTAAATGTTTAATCAAACTTCATCAGTTTCAGACATTTTTGCTCAGAATTAAATTGAAGTGTATTTGAAAGCATACCACACGTTTACCATACTACTTGTCTTTCCAAGTACAAAATGTATCTCACTGTCATGGAAATCATTCGAGAAGGAGATCTTTATTATGACGTGAGAAAAAATTTCCAACGATTTTTCTTCCAATGGACTGTTAGATTAGCATTTTCAATCTATGTACAATTTAGAGAGTGAAATAATAATTACACTTACAGCATTTTTTTTTTGGTCATAACAACACCACAGCAAGGACGTAGCATTTAATGCAAATTCAGATTGGGAGGAACAATTCAAATATATAAACAAGGCAGTTTCCATATGTTTCAATTGATTGAATATACTAAACAAAGATTCTAATTAGGAAACCATATAACCCAGATCATTTAAGAGAAGTTACATAAGCTACAATCGCTTTGATTTGATTCAAATCTTTTAAACTTCTTTCAAGTAAATCTAGAAACACATCCATCGTTTGTGCATGACCAAGTAGGCTACCTGTTTCACTTTCGATCGCATTGATGTTTAATATATACAAGCTTATCATATATTTCCAAAGTAAGATTTAAGTAACCTCACTTCTTGATTTTACTCTCTGATCAAACTTATAACAGAATCCTGTCTTAAGCTTACTTGAAACTACAATGGGAATTGTTTTCAGTACTTTCAAAATTTGAATCTCATAGTTTATTTCACTTAGGTCATAAGAAGCAAGGATAAGCATGTCATATATATATAAATGTTTCGAAATCCGTTGAGTATGATGAACTTGTATAAAAGTGATCTAATTAAATCAACAAATGAACATTTTATCATCGCACAAATTACTTCTTCTATCGATTCTAAAACTTCCGACGATCGGACACGTTCTTCATAGAAGTATATGTTATAATCCCATATCGCACACATATGATGTGAAATTTGCAACTATATCTAACGTTTTCTTAAGCACCGCTTTTCATGAAACTAAATCCTATGGTAACAAATAGTATTGGAATTTGATAACTGATATATAGCAACATTTGAATCAACACAACTCTTCGCAACCGACAACATATAGAATTGTATTTCTAAATGAACGGAATGTTGAGACAAATTATAGTCTTAAAATGTCTTAATTAAAGGTGAACGCGGTGCATTGAATTTTTCAGCGGTAACAGTTTTGACAACATGGATGGAATGCTCAATACAAGGTTGTTTTTCCTTTCTTCCTTTTATTTCTGATGAAAACAATATCAACATGAAGAAAAATTACGTCAAATGTGTCTAAATAATTACATTAATGTTTACGATAGAAATACAACCGCATTTTTTCAAATTGTCATTAATCAATGGCGTATAGCAAAAGGATTTCACTGGAAGAATTTTAGTTTTGTAGATGCCACGGTAGCCCAACTGGAACATTGAAAGATTCGAATATGTTATGTCCGAGCTGGAATATCTTAAAACTGTACCTATTTCAGTGCTTCGTCGACAATTTTGACTTTTCGCGTCAAAATTTCAACTCTCTGTCAAAATTGCGGAATAATATCGGAGCAGGAGTATGTATATTCTTTCTGGTTTTCTGCTCCTTGAATATGTTCCCCCTTTCCCTGCATTGTTGGATGTGTGTCTCTATACGAATGGAGGATACGTAATAGCTTCTTTAGACTCCCAGTGTCCGCCAAGACCAAGCCAACGATTGCTTAGTTGCTAAGGTTTAACCTCAAAACTTCCAGAAGACAGTTATATCATCTACCCCCTCTCCCACTTCCGACTCCCCCATCCCCTCATTCCAAAACATATACGAAAGTAGATTATGTGTCGGAAAAAAATATTCAACGGAGACGGACGGGGGAAGCAAGGGGTGAATTTCATTAAAATATGAACGAGCCATCTGTAAACTCAAATTTGTGAAATACGCTACAAATTTATTGAACTTAATTCTGTTTGTCGGCAGCATATCTCCGGGTTTAGAAAATATTGAGGGAGCAACGATGATGAGACTTCAATACAAGCAAGCTTAAGAAATGAAATGCCTAAAGTGCACATTTTATATAAGGCTCCAGCTTTTCTCGGGGGGGGGGGGGGGTGGTGATTGTGGATAACAAAATGTGAACAGATTGTATCCGATACATTTTTCTCTCTCCAAATGGATGGCTGTAAACTCGGGTTGATACAAGAGAGGGGAAAATCCAAATGGCCGTTTCTATTGCCGTTCTCAGACAATTACATTGACATAATATTTGCATAAGAATTACTTAAACAGATGTGTTAACAGTTTTGTCCCCTGGCAAGTGTGAAAACCCCAAAGGGGATTTTTATGAAATTTTCTAATCTAAGATTGACGAAGGTGTCAAAACATATAAAAAGGATACAGTCTATTCGTCGGTAATCATGTGATTGATAAGACCTATAGTAGGATCTGTAAGTCAGTTGTCTTCATATCCGTGTATATCTTCGATGTCTTTAAATTATTAATCTATTAAATATAGCGATAAATAGGTCAGTGAGTTGAACATACAATGAAACAATACTTGGTACGGTACGTAAAGACGGATCATAGGGCATGATGAGGAAATATCACGTGGACATCACCTCTTTGCATTCTTTGACTTGTTAGTTATAACAAGTTAAAGTGTCGCTTTGGAACATAAGCAGAAGGAAACCCCCCAATAAACATGTTTTGCTATTTGGTTACATCCTGTTTCAAAATGGAGCGTGATTTTTTATCTGTTAATTCATGTGACTCAGCATGCAGACGTGCCAAATGGCTTCTTTTTTATTTCCATTGACAAATATTATGATTTCGGTGACTTGGAAGGGAACAGTGGCGGAACGTCCATACAGTCAGGGGGCGGAATCCCCCCCCCCCCGACGGACTCAAATGGACTGCTGGCGCCCTTTTCAGCTTTTTACCACTTTTTACTTATTATCGATTATTGACTTTTTTATTGCGCTCTCATCTACCTATTCACATTTGTCACATTTTGTTGGTGTAATTTTCTGACAAAATGTACTTTTCAACACCCATATAATCTTCCGAGTTGTCACAAATGGCGATTACATGTATTTATTCTTCGTTTATCTGCAAATTAGCAAAGGCCCGGAAAGGGTCATTTCCGGCGATCTAGGGAGTATCTTTACTCAAAAAATGTCTGTACGCTCCGCGCCAACCTGTGGTGGCGCTCCGCTTAGATAGTATCGAAAGCTCCCCTACAGACCATTCTCGCCCCCCTGACCAATACCCCTACACTCCGCCACTGGAAGGGAATAATCATGTCCATTCTATACCTACATATGCTGACAATCCATGCAGATATGTTAACCAGTGGTCCAGTAATAACATGAATTTTTAAAGTAAATATCTCAAATTCAGGGTTCTGCTGCTGAGAAGTGGTGACTGCGTGGGGGGG